>CABHPQ010123889.1:0-12449 GCA_902168405.1 Peromyscus aztecus
AGTGCCTGCACATGGGGAAGCTGTTTAAATCAGTTAAAATTATAAAGGTGGTAAGTATGGATGCCTTGACTTTAATGTGGGATGTGGAGTCACATCAGAACAATGTCAGATGTGCAGATTTATTCTGCATTTGGAACACATACCTGGTAAACTGGGTGGCACCTGCTGGGCCAGAGATTCATCAGTCTTGGAGCAGCCTCAGAGTTAGAGGAGAGGCAGAATGCACTGAACAAACAAGGAATGACAAGGAGTATTCTGAGGAAGTTTCTATTAAGACTAGTTATTGGCCTGGAGAGAGCTCAGTGGGTAGAGGGGCTGCTTCCAAGTCTGATGATCTGAGTTTGATCTTTGGAAGCCATGTGGTGGAGGAAGGGAACTGACTTCCACAAGTTGTTCTTTGACCTTCTGCATCATACACTCACACACACACACACACACACACACACACACACACACACACACACACACACACACACACACACAACCTAGCTAGGGTTTCTATTGCCATGATGAAACACTATGACCAAAGAAACTTGAGGATGAAAGCATTTATTTGGCTTACACTTCCACATCACTGTGCATTATCAAAGAAAGTCAGGACAGGCACTCAAACAGAGTAGGAACCTAGAGGCAGGAGCTGATGCAGAGGCCATGGAACGGGCGCTGCTTATTGGCTTGCTCTCTATGGCTTGCTCAGCCTGCTTTATTATAGAACCCAAGATCACCAGCCCAGGGATGGGCATCACCCACAATGGGCTGGTGCCTCTTCCATCAATAACTAATTAAGAAAATGCCCTGCAGGCTTGCCTACAGCTGGATCTTATGGAAGCATTTTCTTAATTGAGGTTCCCTCCTCTCAGACTACTTTGTTAGCTTGTGTCAAGTTGACATAAAACTATCCAGCACAATATAATTTGTAAATATTAATGTAACACTAGCAATTGAAGAATAATAGGCTATAAAAATATTAAGTGTCGCTGATAAGAGAGTCAGAAGCCCATTACCATAACCATGAAACTAGGACTCAGGTTCTGCTGACACTGGATTAGCAACTGCAGTCTCCTGGGAAAACAATATGCTGCCTCCATACCCTTCATCCTGCTCTGAAAATGGGCCCATTAGAGAGACTTCTAATACATTCAGGGCTTCATTTCTCCTCTGTGAATAGGAAAAGGGATGTTTTATGCTTTAGTATGACAAGTTCCTCCTCTCATGGGCCATAATGAATTATTTTTTCTGAAAGACAATTTCCCACTTGCATAGGACATAAAAGGTTTCCTGTTACTTTGCATGCTGGCTCTAGCTAATAGGCCTAATTAGCCACAGAAGTTATTGAATATCTATGCAATTAAGAAAGTATTGGATGTCATGTTGGATGACAAGGAGGTCTGAGGTGGGGATGAGATGGACCAACGGCTGTGTGGACAGTAGCTTAAAAATAAGCATCTTACCCAAGTTAAGAATGGCATCCTAAAATAAGGCTATTCGCCACCACTAGGCTCCAGAATGAGACTCTGAGTTTAGGCAGGTTCTTTGAAAACCAGTGTTTCACTTGTAAAGTCATCATCAAGAGTTTTTAGTATGAGACTTTTTAAAACTGAGAAAAGAACATAGAGAAATGCTGAACATGCATCCCAGCCACACATGTCGTGGCAGCCTCCCCCAGTGAGAGCCTGAGACAGGGTCCAGTGAACAGGGTTTTATCTAGAGCCCAAGCAGCAGCAATGGAGTCAGGGACAAGCTCACATTTCCAGTGAATGTCTTGATGCTTCTGCAATTTCTCATGGCTGCAGCCAAAGAGTTTCATTTTCATATACATGTCATAATTCATCTAATCACTCCCTTACTGCTTTCTGGAGGCAGACTCTTGTTATATAGCCTAGGCTGGTCTTGACCTCTGACCCCTCCCTCCTCAGCACTCCTGAGTGCTGGGATTATAGGTCTCCACTACGACATTCACTCAGCTCCATTTCTTTACTCTTGAAAATAATATTGGAAAGTCCCATGTGTATTCATCTTAGTCAACTTCCCAAAGATAAATTATGCCATGAAAATTATTAAATTCATAATTATATAGATACATAAATTATTAAAACTATGACAAATTTTGATGTGAACTGCCAAATTTTCCTTCAAAAAGTTCTATGAATTTACTCCCTCATTACCAGTTGTTATCAGAATGGGTATTTTGTCCTCAGTTATTACTACTCTTTTTCATCTTTGCTACATAGAAAATAATATTTTATTTTAGGTTGCCTTTTCCTCATGAATAGGGATATTAAACATTTTCATATATGTTTATTAGCTGTTATAAGTTCTCTTGTTATATATTGCTCATTTATATCCTTTTGTTATTTTTACTAAAGAATGTTCTAGAAGGCTTTTCATATTTATTTGAAGGCTTTAGGTATTACAGATATTAGTTCTTTACAAAACGGGATATGTTTACATAGTTTACAAGCTTTCTGTTTTTACTTCCATTTTATAACAATTCTACATTTACAGTGTTAGGGATGCAAAACCCAACAGATTAAAATTTGTTTTGTTTTCCATCTAGAGTATCAAATTATCTCCTTTATATTCAGAAGACTCGCCTTCCCTTAGAAATAACTGTTAAAGTATTATTTTCTAAGTCTGGTTTCCTTTGTGTGCTGATTCAAAGTGTGGAGCAGTATGTTTATGTAAACTAAGTATAAACACCTGAGTCAGTAAAATGTGTTCAAAAAATGAGATATATGAATATTTTAAAAATGTTTAATGACAATTATATAATTCTATGGTGATAAACATACAAGTATATTTGAAATGGTATTTCATCTGTATTAGAGTTCTTTAGAGAAATCAATAGGATCAATGATAGATCCATAGATAGATGATAGATTTATGAGAGAATGAGTTTCATGTAAATACAGAGGCTGAAAGCTCTGTTATAGGCTATCTGCAAATCTGAGACCTGGGGAAGCCACTAGAGTGACTCAGACCAAGTGCTCTGGCTTGAGTCCCCAGTGGGAGGTTGGTATAATTATTGGAGAATGAATGTTGACCTGAAGAATTTGATGTCCAAGAGCTAGAGGAGATGGGTACCCCAGTTCCAGAAGAAAGAGTAAGTTTATGTGCCCCCTTGGGATTCTTCATCTAGAATACCTATCTAGGCCCTCTGTTTATTAAATGTTCCACAACCTCTGCCACAGTGTTACTAGCTGTGTGTTCAGACATAAGAGCTTGTATGAGATATTTCTTATCCATAACAAGACCCATTGGAATATTATGCAGGAGGATGATCAATGGGATAGATATCCATAAGAAAATCATGGTACCATCTGTGAGGTAGAACACAAAATTGTGGAGCAGTACATTATCTGTCACATCTGGCAAATAATTATGATCAAACTAAATAAGCATATAAATAGTTGTATACATGTAAATGGATTCTAGTAGTTCTAGAAAGAGTCACATCAAACAAAAATAACATTTATCTGTA
Organism: Peromyscus aztecus; assembly: GCA_902168405.1. Lineage (NCBI taxonomy): Eukaryota > Metazoa > Chordata > Mammalia > Rodentia > Cricetidae > Peromyscus > Peromyscus aztecus. Next base: position 3,482 of record CABHPQ010123889.1, read on the forward strand.
CAAGAAATACTAACAAGGATTAGTTTTGGTTTTGCATTCCAATAGCACATATTTGTTGTATTGTTGTATCTCTAAAGAAACAGAACTGATAGAGTGAATCTGTCTGTGTGTCTGTCTGTCTATCTATCTATCTATCTATCTGTCTGTCTGTCTATCTATCTATCTATCTATCTATTTATCTATCATCTATCTATCTATCTGTCTATCTACTATATAATGGGTTTATTATAGTTGCTTATAAGCTGTAGTTTTACTATTCCAACAATGGCTGTATATTGATGGGAAGTCCAAGAATCTAATAATTGTTTGGTCCACAAGGCTGAATTTCTCAGGTGGTCTTTAGGATAAGCTGAAATCCCAATGAAGTAGGCCCTAATACCAATGAAGGAATGAACTTTGTAACATGAAATCTTAAAAGGTCTTATTAATAGAAAACCCAGAGCCAGATATTGGGGTGAAATCTGAAAGATCAAAGAAACAGAACAAACCAGCCAACCTCACTTAACCAACTCCTCAATCCTGTTTGCTCTGACTGAAAGCCTCTGAGTCCTCACCCCTGAGGGTCTCAGTTGAACTGCTGTTAAAAGCTTCTAGTTCCTGGTCCTCATGCCTTATATACCTTTCTGCTTCCTGTCATCATTTCCTGGGATTAAAGGCCTGTGTCCTCCCTAAGCAAAGACATGAGATCTCAAGTGCTGGTATTAAAGGTGTGCGCCACTACTGTCTAGCCTCTATGTCTAATCTAGTGGATGGCTCTGTCCTCTGATTCCCTGATAAGTTTTATTTGTTAGAGCACAAATAAAATATCACCACAGAACTTGCTAGTGATAGTGATGGCATGCAAGCAAAGAACAAAAGCTTTCTTCTTCCTCATTGTTTATATAGGTTGCCACCAGAAAGGTGTGGTCCAGATTTAAGGTGGGTCTTTACACCTCAAATGATCCCCACAAAAAGTTACTCACAGCTGTACCCAGTAGCTTGAATTTTAGTTAATTCCAGATGTAGTCCAGTTGACAAACAATAATAGCCATCACATTTGTGTTTCATTTATATAGTGAAAATAGGTATAGTTTAAAACAAAATAACTCTTTGCATTTATACTCTAATATTCTTTGCTTTGTTCTTCACAATGGTGAAAATGTTGAAAACAACTGTCATTTGGATAATAGCTAAATAAATTGTGCTGTAAACCATATTTAAAATCACACTACTATTCAAGAGAACAAGGTGCTTCTCTCCATTATTACACTTAGTTGCTTATCAAAATATTGGCAATATTTGTCTTCTGAGAGGGAATAGGGATGAAGAGATGAAATAATGGAGACTTACTGGTTTGTTTTTATTATGTACTAGTACCATAACATTTGAATCTTACTACAATTGCATTTTCAAATGTTTGTGTGCAGCTAAAAATCTGTATCAACTGAATGTAAGATCTAAAGTCAGGAGTAGAAGCATCTTTGTGTCATTGAAACATAAATACAATTACATTCATGGGTCTGGTGGCTGACACACTCCACCATTCTCTTTAGCTGTTCCTACTTCAACTTGAACTTTCTCTTGTTTGACTAATACAATAAGATTTTGATTCTCACTTTCGTAAACCAAATAGAATAAACCAAACAGAAGGAATATCTACATCCATCTCTGATATTACAAATTTTGGATAAATTAAAGGGTCCCTCGTTATGGTGGTTTGAATGAGAATGTTCTCCATAGGCTCATGAATACTTGAGCCCCAGCTGGTGGAGCTATTTAGGGATGTTCAAGAGGCATGGCCTTGTTGGAAGTGTGTCACTGGAGGTGGGCTTTTCCAGTCTAAAGAGACCATTTCATTTGCTCTCAGCTTGCTGCATCAGCTGCCATGCTTACTGCTTGCCCCTGTGGTTCCCTGCCACAGTAGACTCTAACTCTCTGAAACCATAAACCAAAAAAAAAAAAAACAAAAAACAAAAAACAAAAAACAAAAAACCCAAACTATTTCTTCCATAAGTTGTCTTGGTCAGTATAAGTTGTTCTATCACAGCAACAGAAACTAACTAACACATTTGATAAAGACCATATTTACCCAAAGGAATTTGTGCTGACTGCTGTTATATCATCTTGACTCAGGCTAGAGTCATCAGAGAAGAGGAAACCTCTATTGAGAAAATGCCCCCAAAAGATCAGGCTGTAGACAAACCTGATAGGGCATTTTCTTAATTAATGGTTGATGTGGAAGGTCCCAGTCTATTGTGAGTGGTGATATGCCTAGGCTGGTGATCTTGAATGCTATAAGAAAGAAGACTCAGCCAGCCATGGAAAGCAAGTCTGTAGGCAGCTCTCCTTCATGGACTCTGTGTCAACTCCTGCCTCCAGGTCCCTCCTGCCCTCTTTGCGTTCCTGATCTTACTTCCTCAGTGATTGACTGTACCCTGGAAGTATAGGGAAAAGAAACCCTTTCCTCTACAAGTGGCTTTTGGCCATGATGTTTTATTACAACAATAGAAACCCTAACTAAGACAGAGTTGTTTTACGTCTTAAAGAAAGCACAGCATTGTAGGATTGATCCTGTGGGGATCAGGATATTTTTGTTCTATTTCCTGGAATGTATGCTGACCATTCTTGAGTTGACAAGTGTGGGGTCAACGAGGACACCTGGCTCCATTTTATTTTTATATTTAGAAGGAACCAAAAAGTGAGGTATGTTTTTCTAAATTTTTTTTCCAAAGGAACTTTTTACTTGTTTGACCTTGGCAATTTCCCATGATTATAAGAAGGGAAGTTTCCAAACATTCCACCCATCACTTCTAAAAGAAGATTCCTATAAACTGTGAACACAAAGTTGCCTGGAAAGCCAAGTTCCTTACGGAGGTACAGCATTGGATATAGATGCAGAATAAGATTACAAATAGATCTTGACTCCATTGTCTGAACATTGGAAATGGTTGACTCATGAATACCTTTTGCTTTGTGAGATTCCCATGATATTTAAACCTCATTTCCTGTAGCACAAAATTCATTGGCAGAGAGAATCCAGTATTTAAAATAGCTGATTTGGGGACACCTTTTCATCCTTGACCACATAGAATGCTCCAGTCACATTTTAAAGAGCACATAGAATTTTGACACACCTCCATGCTGTGAAATATTGTTTAAAGATGTGTAACATTTGTTTATGCTGTGGAATATTTGTTTAATGATACAAAGATGTGTTGCATTATTTTATGTTGCATTTGTTTAATTCTGTAAAGCTGTGTTACTGTGCCTGTTCAAAATACCTGATTGGTCTAATAAAGAGCTGAATAATCAATAGCTAGGCAGGAGAGAGAAATAGATGGGGCTGGCAGGCAGAGAGAATAAGTAGAAGAAGAAGAATGAGTGTGTGTGTGTGTGTGTGTGTGTGTGTGTGTGTGTGTGTGTGTGTGAGAGAGAGAGAGAGAGAGAGTCTCAAGAAAAAGAAGAAGGATAGGAGGACATCAGGGATCAGCCATCCAGCTACACAACTAGTAACAGAGTAAGAAAGAAAGAAATAGAGGGAGAAAAATAAAAGACCAGAGGCAAAAGGTAGTCCAGATAATTTAAGAAAAAACAATGGAGGTGATATGACCTACGGAAGGCTTAGTCCAACTTGTATTTCTTGGTAATTGGCTTTGGAATCTGCCCTGATCTTTAGAACTAATTGGCAGATAGAAACATAAGACTGAACTCCATGTTCAGTACCTATACCAATATTGCCCTGTGTTACTGTGGTAATTCCCCTGCAGGCTTTACAGCAGTCAGGGAAAAACCGATCAAGGGGAGGTAAGAATGAGACTCAGCTCAGCCGGATTTTATTGTATCCAACACTGGACCAGGACTTCTGAAGTCTGATCCAGATCATTTAACTTTAGCTATATTTGAGCACAGTACAATTTTGGGAAAGGGTATTCAGATAATAATTAACTCAGTCTCAGGTACACAACAATTTAAGACACGTTTACATTGAGATTCTTTACAAAGTACATCTGGCTTCTTTCACAAGAATAGATACTGTTGACTCAGAGATAGTGCCCAAGATTAAGGGTCTAGGAAACTTGACGGAGGTAAACACAATACTAGTGGGAGTCAGGATTGGCCTGGCCCTAAGAGAACAGAAGTCACTTAGGCTGTTGTAAACACAAGTGACATCACTCATGGGAATGAGTTTTATGATCTAAAAGTAATGCTCTATGTTTAGGAGGTAAGTGTCTGAGAGGATAAGCAAATACAAAAATTCTGGAAGATATGGGCAGAGCCTGTCTCATCAGACAGCAAAGGATCATATAGTAGAATTACATTCTAGGAAGAGCAACTGCGCACCCCATCCCATTGAAGAGGTAAGCTGTGTATTTAACTTTCCTGGCTTCTCCAGTGTGTGCCTGTGTGCACAAGGCCTTTTTACCCTCTACAGGTTGCAAGTTGGATAACTGATTACATCCATCTTGGACTAAGGTACATATCCATATACAGATGTACGCAAACAAACACATACACATGCACATTTATACCTAACATTTTATATATATATATATATATATATATATATATAATATACACACACACATTCTAGGAAATAGTTGCCTATTTAGCATTCATGTTTTTAAAAACAGCAACGCAGTTTCAGCAAAGCAAATATACACAATCTGAAAAACGCAAAGAGGGAGATTCAAAACTCTTAATTATATAAACATAGAGATCAAGAGTTGAACATGTACCTGCTACCGGGTATGATATCCATTAAATAGTTTGCATTATACTTTTCTTAGTGTCATCGCTATGGAACCAGTATTTCATCATTTCACCAAAACTTTCAAATGCTGGCAGAGCAGTGGAAGCTTGAAACATGCTTAGTGTGGTATTAATGTGTCATTGAGCCAACTAGTATTCTTAGCTATAGAAGCTATTGCTCATGCTTTGAGATTATACGTCATACTGGTCTGGTTAATGAATTTTCTGTCAGTCTTTTCTGTACCTATGATTATTATTGGGCCAGAGAATATGACATATTTTTATATTCAACAAAAATATGCTCTTTTCCTGAGTCCTTGAAAGTTGGCAAGAAGCAGGTGTTCAGTAAATATTTGTTATACAGGAATGCATATTTTAAAGTTCCTGGTTCATGGTGCCAAATTGCTCTCCACATAAGTTGTGTTCATTTACATCCCTTCCATGTGAAAATGAATTCCATACTGCACCCATCAGTGTTCAGGATTATAATTTATGTTTTATCTTTAACTGTTCATAGGTAGGCCATAATGGCCTAGGCTCATTTTTTAATTTTTCTAAATTATAGTTTCTTTTTATATGTACTTTTGGCTACATATTTCTTCTGAAAATTAGGAAATTTTGTTCATTTGAGATGAATCTGTTAGCCTTTTAGCATTAAATTTAGATAGCTATGTGCTATGCAACAGAAAATATTCTTTATATGATTATCAGTCTATAGTATTTCTTATATTTTTTCCAGGTTGTCATTTGCTTTTAATTTCTTTTAATTTTGAAAGAAAAAGAGTAAACTTAAAAATTTTTTGTCAAAAAAAGTAAAAAACAAAACAAAACAAAACAAAAAAATTTTGTCAAATTAGCAATTTTTTCTTCTTAATCTTTTACTTTTGGCTTTACTTTTGGACTGAAATGAAGGAATTTTAAGAATGTGGATATCAAAGTGGCTGCTGATAACAAATATTACAGTTATTATGTCATGGAAAATATGGGCAATAGAATTCTAAGTTGAATGAAGGAATCCAGAGGCAATATTACAAACTCCATTACATTCTGTATAGTCTTCTTTAATTTGTGAAATGTATGTAAAATAAAATGCAGTACTTAAAACAAAAGAAAAAAGAGTAATCCCAAAATCTCTACTGGGATAATTTATGTCTTTGCAATGGTCTTTGATCCACTAGTAATCTACCCTGTGTTAGCTATGACATGAAGGACCAACTGACTTTTCTAGAGTCAAATCTAAACACCACTTTTGGTCTCCACATTCTCCATGTTATGCTTTGGTAGCGTTTCCCTCATTGGCTCTAAATTCTTACAAGTTCCAGATGTAGTCAGGTTGACAACCAAGACTAGCCATTACACCCTGTTTCCTGGGTCCTGCTAAACAATAGAGTTCTATGCATTTCACACTCTGTTAAAATGACTCTGATGAAGCAGATATGGTGGTTCATGCCTATAAGCCCAGCAGTGTAGTTACTGAGGCAGAGGGTCGATGTAAGTGTGAGTCTAGATGTTCTAAAGGTTGAGAGTGTGTTTCACAAAGCAAAGCTAAGCAAAACCAGAATATGATGTGCTGACAACATGGCTTCACATGCCTGATGGCAAACAGCTCCAGGCTGAATCACTGCACACTCAGAACTCTCTCTCTGACTTGACCTGTGACATTTAAAGAAGGTCACCTCATCTTTCCTCTTTGAACTCTAGCTCTTGCCAAACTTCAAATTCTGGCCTGACCACTGGAAGCTGACATGACCCTAGCGTGTGAATTTGAGAGCAGCCCACAACACTGCCTAGATAAGTGTTTTTCTAAGTTGATTTTGATTGTGTGGTTATGACTTGACAATCCAGAAATGAAATTCCTCTTAATTAGGTGGGAAAAGTATCCCCACTTCACCAGAACTTGCTTGTTAGGTCATTGCAACAGGGACATATTTGAGTTAGTCTAGGTTGGAGAGTGAAAATGGCAAGTTATTATTTATTGGCTTTACCTGGGGGTATGGTCAACTGTGGTGAACACAGAATGGTGTTCATGCAGGGTGACGGCAAGGAGGGATGTTATGTATTAAGCACAGCCTCAAGGTTCCAGTTATATAAGAAAAGCAAGGGAAGTAATAGACATAGATGCGGCACAGGAATCTCAGTCTCTAAGTGCAAATGTGTAATACATTCACTATACTTATTTTACCACCACTTAGGCTAATAGTTAAGTCCTGTTTCTGCTCAGGAAACAGTAACTGAGAACAGAGTAACTTAGTTCTCAGTGGGAATCTCTGTCAAGAAAGAAAGAGGGGAAAAAAAGAAAGGAAAAAGAAATTATAAAGACTGATGCTGATGGAGGGTGTAAGGTTGGGTTCTGTGAGCTGTTGGTCCACGCACAGTGAGGCTCAAAACAGCTGGGGACTCTGAACTCTGAAACAAGACAAGGCAGGCTATCACAGCATCAATGCTGCAAGCTATTGTTCTTGCCCTGACCCATGCAAGGCACAAACATTTCAGAGAATCTGCCTGAAAAAGATGGAATTTGATGTTGTGTATTTATGCTTTAACCATACCTGGTGAGGGTTAGAATTTACTCTCTGATTTCTGCTAGAGAATCTATATTCCCAACTATAGAATATGATAGTTGGGAAGAGGCAGATGCAGTTATGAGTTTCTCTTTTATTTTGTGTGTATGTGTCTGAGTATATGTATGTGTACCGTATGTGTACTGGTACCTGTGAAGGCCAGAAGAGAGCTTTGGATTTCCTGGAACCAGAGTTCTGGTTGGCTATGAGCCACCCATTGTAGGTAGTAGGATCCTCAGCTGTTCTGAGACCATGATACACGACTCAGTAATGCCCTCAATCTTGCATCTTTCATGCCTACAAAACAGGAGCACATGGCTAGTGCCACCGAGTTCTCTTGCCACCTTGTGGGGTTTCTTGGCCCTTAGGTCCACACATACATCAGCTTCTGTGTGCTGATCCTGGGAAAATACTTAGCTAGGTGGTTACTGTTTAGGAGCAAGGGATCCCTTCACCTGTAGCACTCTCAGTTCAAGTGTGACCCTTTAAACAGTTCTACAACCACATAGGTTGGCGCCTCTGGTGGGCGGAGATTTTGCCCTCAGGGCACACATGTCAGTGAAGATCAGAATACTTCTGTTTAAGAATTACAGTCTTTGTTTCAGCCTGTGCCTTGGGTACAACTTTTAGCATGCCTGAGCTATTTTCTTCCTCAACAAACTGTACTTTTTAAAAAATATCTTTGTGCCCAATATTTTGCTTTTTTTTTTTTGCTATAGATCTGAATGTATACAGGTAATAGTATCCATGCTACAGTCTGAACACTTTTCTGTCTTATAATTTCCTCTTCCAAACAGATTAGTTTATTCCCTTTAAATTCCACCTCACTCAAGTTCTCAGAATACAGGTAGAATGAAGCCAGATTTGTGGCCAAAACATTACAGAAATGGTCACTAGCCCAGTTGCTGACTGTCTTTGTTCCCCTCAGGAACAACATGAGCTGGGCCTCTACCATACATATTTCTCTCAGCACTCTGGTCTTCTAAGCTCTACTTCCAGTCTGCTAGGGATTTTCTAGCTCAAAGTGCCAAATCCTCATATTCCTCCAACAAACCAGTTCCAAGGGCCTTAGAACTACATGGTCAGGTTTATCATAACAATGACCCACTTCTTGGTACCAAGTTTTCACAATCAGATATTTGTCCTATTGATGTTATAAAAAATCTAGATAAAAGCAACTTAAGGAAGGAAATGTTTATTTTGGCCCACAGTTCCAGGATATAACTCATCATGGCAGGGGAGTCATAACACCAGGAGCTTGAAGATGGTCATGTTCATCTGCAATGTAAAAATGAAGAATGATGAGCATGTTCAGCTCAATTTCTCTTTTTTTATGCACTCCAGGATACCATCCCAGGGAATGGGGTCACTCATAGTGGTCATGTCTTTCCACCACATCAATTAACCTAATCAAAATAATCTCTCTTAGGCATGCCAACAGGTCAGTCCTGCAGATGATTCTAGATTCCATCAAGTTGACCATTGAGATTAGCACCATTAGGAACTTGGATTTTGGCCTGCTCTCAGCCTCAATTGGGAACACTCAGTCTTTCTTTAAGAATGTCACTTAGAGGGTCTTCAACCTGCCTCTACTGAATATATCAGGCTCTGCTGACTCTCATGGAAGGCCTTACCTTCTTGTAGGAGGGAATGGGAGGTAGGCGGGGGTGGAGGGGGGG
>CABHPQ010123898.1:0-17338 GCA_902168405.1 Peromyscus aztecus
TCACACTGAATCCTGGTGACCTGGCCTATGGGAGGTTTTGATGTGCACAAATGAGGCTTAGGCGGGAGGAACCAATACTGAAGGATTAGGGCCCAGTTGTGAAGTGCCGACTCATTACTTCCTACAAGTTACTGAGGACCCCTCCCCCTGCCCGGGAACACTCAGGTCTGGGGCAATCTGTGTCATTTGTTTTTAGAATTCATTTTATGCCGCGTCTCTCCTCTCCTTCGCCCACCCCACCTCTCTCTTCTCTCCGTAGGTCTTAATGAAAGACATTGCCACTCCTATCCCCGCAGAGGAGGTGAAGAAAGTGGTCAGAAAATGTCTGGAGAAAGCTGCCTTGATCAATTACACGAGGCTCACAGAGTATGCCAAAATTGAAGGTCAGTGCCCTGAGCAATTGTCGAAGTGGCTGCGAGAGCCAACAATGCCTATTAACTGAATTTTCTCTGAGAAGTCCTTTCCCTCCCTGAACAATCCTGTGCCGTGGCAAAGGGAAATGTCTCATTAAAATCTCAGCTGGCGAACTGAAGCGCTTTTTCCTATTCATTGCTTTAATATGCCTCCTGGGACTCGGCTTGAATGAAAGACCCAGGATCCGCGCTAAAGTTGTCCTTTGTTCTTATTTTGAGTTTTCAAGAAACCAAAAGATGTTTTCGTGGGTTGTATTTTTTGACATTGCTGTAAGTATGTCTAACCTTTAAACTATGGGCTGTGGATTCTTTCCTGATTGGTGTCCGTGTAGCCTTATGTAATTTTATTTTCTGATCTGCACTGCCACTCAGAAGAGGAAGAAACTTGTGGATTGTGGTGAGGGCTGGCATAAGCCGGTAGAACTTCCTGCCGCTTCTAATTGCTTGCTCTATATTGCTGCATTTCAAAGACTAGACCTCTTGAGAGGACTGTGCATTTGTCTCTCTTTCTTCGGGTTTTATTCATTAAGGACACTGATATTTTAAATGTTTAGAGATAAATAGATGGGAAGTTGTGGCAGAGTCACGAGATCAGATTTTTATTTTCCAGTCCTTTGACAGATGATTTTAAAGTATTGAAGAAGATTTTAAATTATTTGTTCAAATTATCATAAAATTGACTTATGTCATACATGTATCATTACTGGAGAGACAGGAAAAGTTTGTGTCTTGCCAAATTTTTATATCTTAAAATTAGAACGTAGTCATCCCGTAGATAAAGTTTGGTAACTTTTAATCTTTTAAAATTCTGCTTAGTAAATGGTTGATTTATGAATTAATTAGTATTAGAATGATTTTATCAATTCTCAGTCAATGAGAAAGATAAATGTTGTTCCGTCTTTCCTTTTTTCTCCAAATCTAGACAAGCTCACTAGCAAGCATGTGATAACCAGCCTCCTGAGTGATTAACAAAAAAGCCATCTCATCACCATAGCAACCAATATTATATCACGAGAGTAACAACATGAAACCTCCTTAGTTACCAGCTTAACATCATTAATTACAATATCATGTTGTGTTAAAGCAAACGCAGTGAACACTCGGTCATTTGAAGGAAGTGGAAGTTAAACACTTTGGTTTTCACTTTTGAATACTGATTCATACAGTTTTATGTTTGGGACTTTGGGTATTCTGAACATGATTGAAAGAACTGATACACAAACTGACATTAAGATCTTTCAACTATCTCAGAGGAAAAGTGTGTGGGAACCTTTAACCATTGTGGTATCATTTTGTACAAATCTGTTTCCAATTTAAAAATGGCTGAGAGAAGCTTTTCTTCCTGAGCACTTCTGAAATAGTCTCACTGCTATGCAAGAATGCTAGGGGACCATAGATGGCATTTCTCTGAGTTGCTCAGTAGTTTATAGTTTTAGAATCCATTGTAAAGGAAACAGAAGTCTTTTATTTGTGCATAGAGAAGTCTGTCCTGAGACTAAATGGAGAGGAACTGGAGTCATCTTGAGTTTAATGTGACAATATTCTAGAAAATGGATCCCAGCAATCCACTCAAGGACTGCCAAGCTGTCTTACTTCAAAAATATAAAACCTTTGCTCATTCACTGAGGAAAACTTGTATGCTCTTTCAATTTCTACTTCTACTTTTCCTATTTTTATTTTCATTTTTTAAAAGTTTTTTTTTTTTTTTTTTTTTTATGTTCAGGCCAGACCAAGAACATTTAAAATGATTTGGAAGTAGGGAGACAGGCTAGCTTTCTTTGCTTGCTTAGCCTTAAATTCTCTTTTCTTATGTTTTAGGGCCTGCAGAAAAGGAAACAGGTAATGTTTCTGCATGTACATGCTACTATTTGAATGTCACCACATATATATTCATTATTATTACAACCAGGTTGGGAAAAAAAGAGGGGAGGCTGTGTCCTCATAGCACTTTCCAAGTGTGCAAAACAGCATTGCTGACCAGAGGTCACTCTGATACATGATATGTCTGCATGGTTTACTGATGTTACGATATGAAACTCTATACAGGTGATGCTTTCCTGCTTCACCTACCGTGAGACCATTCTTCTACTCTATCTTTCCCAGAATTACAGACCACTCAGTGGTGTCATGTAATACTTGTCTTACTGTACCTGATTTGTTTTATTAACACAATGCCCTTCTCGTGCATATAGATCACAAAGAGTAAGGGTGAGATATCCTTTTGTCTGCATACACTGAATTTGCTGAAAGCCTTTGTCTGTCAGTAGACACTGTTTTCATGACTTGGTTATTGTACATAATGTTGCAGTGAGATGGAAGTACAGATATCTGAATATTTTTATTTCTGTTCTTTTGGATGAATAACAGACCCTATGGTAGTTCTATTTTTTTCATGCTCCTCCGTATTGCTTTCCATGGTGTGTGTACCAATTTCTATTGGTATCCATAGTATTTAAGCTCTTCCCTTCATGTCCTTGCCCACCACTGGTCATATCAGGCAGTGGGCTTTTTGTGACCATGGTTGTTCAAGAGCAGGTAATATTTCATTATGATTTTTCTTGCATTCCCATGAAGATTAGTGACACTGGACATTTTCATATAAGAGAGAGACCCATTGGCCGTTGTAGGCCTCATTTGATAAATGTCTAATTCTGTTCTTTTGCCCATCTGGATTGGGCTGTTTGGGGTTCTGCTATTGATTACTTTGGGTGTGTTATGTATTTCAAATGTTAGCCCTCTCTTGGATGTATTTTCTCTCATCCACAAGCTGCCTTTTCATTGTGCTGTCCTCCTTCCTGCTGGCTGTATGTGCTGTCTTCCTGCTTTTTGTGTGTGTGTGTGTGTGTGTGTGTGTGTGTGTGTGTGTGTGTGTCTGTCTGTCTGTCTGTCTGTCTGTAGATGGGTATATAATGGGTGTAGATGTTTCTGAATCTCTGAAATGTTAAAGGTCTTGTTCCTTTTTTTTTGTACTCCTTACCACAACTGTAATTAATTTAACTGTGTGTACCATTTTCTGTACACTCTCCCTGTCCCCTCTTCAGACAGAATTACAGGCAGAATGCTTATTGCCTTGTTTCTCTTGTGTCTAGGCTCCTAAGCAGGTGACAGAGTCAGTGTTCTGAACTTTTGTTAATTAGTTTCCATCTAGAAGCAGGGACGCGTGAGACAAGTGGTACACCATACTCACAGATAAATTCTCCTTCCATTTTAAAGCTCGCCTTTCTACTAAGGGCTCTATCTATTTCCTGGTGAGGAGCGGGAAGCTTTTTCTATTATTTTCTATATCTGAGTCCTGAAAGGTGACAGGTACAAAACACTAGGACACAAGAGGGGGAAGAAAGACACCCTACAGTGGTTGCTGACTGCACTCCAGAAAAAGTAAATAATTAGACTACAATGAGATTTTTATCATCTCCACTCATGACAGCCCACACAGTATCAGTAGTCTCATGTTCTTTAACAAACTCTCTCAAGATACTTTGTGAGGCAAGCAAAATGGCTCAGCAGATAAAGACACTTTCCACTGGGCCTGACAACTTGAGTTCAATTTCCAGAACCTGTATATTTAAAGGAGAGAACAGACTCCCTCGGGTTGTCCAGAGGCTTCCTCACATTTGTTATGTGCAGAAAATAAATAAATAAATAAATAAATAAGTGAACAAATGTTTAAAAGGAACATATTTAAAATATACAATCTAAACCCCTACAATATATAACATGGTTATTCTGAAAACTGTTTAGTTTTTTTGGAGGGTTTTTTTTTTTTTGTGCATGGTAGAGGGCATCAGTCCTTCTCGGCCACTGCCTTCCTCATGGCCGCCAGCACGTTGCTCAACTCCTCTAGCTTACTTGGCATGGATGTGCGTGCCAACCCTCTTCTTGATGAACTTGAGCACGCGCTTGCCCTTGGACACCTTGAGCAGCTCCATGGCTTGCCACTTGTAGGACACGAGGCCGCACACCTTCCCGATCATGTCCCACTTGGTGAGGCACCGCCGGTGTCTGCTGTGTCTTGGCTTGTTGACATTCTTCATCACCTTGTGGCCCTTGTTGAGGCCCAGGGCCATGGGGTAGCACAGGGCCATGGCTGCTGCTTGCTGAGAACTGTTTTTATCCTAACCTACTAACAAGAAGTCCAGGAGTATCTATGCCTTTTCCACTTCTGTAGAGTACATATGTCATCCGTCTAATACTAGACTCAGTCCTGATTCTCTGCTTTGGGGGCTTTGTTTCTTCTGTCAAATAAGGAGAGATCTCAGTGACCCTCAGGACGCATGAGCAGAGGCACTTGTACTGATGCCCCATGTGGCTGAAGAGACGAGGAAGAAGAAAAGATCCTTGCCACATACCTCACTGCCCCTGACAGGGCACTTTCTCTTCACTCCTATGTACTGCCCATTGCACCATTCACCTGGTCAACTCAGCAGCTTTAAGAAAAATAATTCTGTTAAAATTAAATGCTTATATATAAAAAAATAAGCATATTCTTTGAGGTAAGTGGATTGACAGAAAGCTGAGGAATGTTCTAAATCAATGAAAGATTCTTTTTAAAAATGTATATTCCTTTAGTTGCATTTAGTAGTAGGCCAGGCCAAAGATATTTCCTGGTAAATGACCAGAGTGATTTTAAAAGTGAATAAAAATAAAAATATTAATTGTCTTTCTGTTGATGAATCCTTCAGAAAAAAAAATCTCTTGAACTACCTAGGAAAGAAGAAAATTCTGCCCAAAATTTCTTATGATTTTGTGATCTATCAATCTGCATGTCCTAGAAGTTTACAAAAATTGAGTATTTTATAGAAGTCACTGAGACTTCAGAAACAAAGTCATACAGTTATCAAAATTCTGCATATGTGGAAAACCACCTGGTCTCTGAGACCAAGAAATATGTCCTGTTCTTTCTCTACTGGCTACTGGGCCTCCAAGACTGTCAGACTCAAAATGATAACATTTTTATGACAATCACCTCAACCATGTTGCAAATGCTAATGGTTAGTATTGTTTTATCACTACTTTTTCCCCAAAATAAAGGTCCTTACTAACCTGAGAAAAAAATTCTGTGAAGACCTTTCTAAGCAGTTTATATCGTCATCTGATTTACCCCTTACAGTGAAACTTTGTGATGTATATTATTATTGTTGTTATTGCAGAAAAATCAAAAAAGTGGCTGAACAACTTGTATAGAGTCACACTTCTTGAAAGTGGGCCAGAAAAGCTCATTGTCTGTGAGCTTTGGTCCTGTGCTTTCCTCCCTCGCTGTCTCCCTCGTGAAAAGTTTGTATCATTCCATTTTCATTTAGTTAAATTTTTCCACATATATCTCAGTTGTCATGTTCAAAATGCTTACTGTTTGTAAGCCTCTTCCAAAACCAGAGGGCACGATATACTTCCTTCATCGTACTTACCATCCTGTGGTGTCAGCGCCATGAGAAGAGGGGTTTGTATTCCGATAACCTATTCATCCCCAGTTTAGAGGGAAGTGGCTGGCCCGGCACGGGCATGGTACCCAGTAAATACAAATGGACAGATGAGCTTATGACACAGACAGTTATCTGGATACTTCCAACAGAAAGAACATCCATAAGCTGGCAAGCTGCCTTGTAAAAGGTCATTCGAACCAATCCCTGAATAATTAAAATATAGGGCAAAAACTAGTCGCTTAAAAATAACAGGATTGAAAAATAAACCAGAGTCACCAGCTCTTATTACAGGAGAGAGAGGGAGCATGGCACCAGTGTGAGATCAGAGAAGGCAGAGGTTACAGCTGCATATTCAGTACTGAGCAATCCGCCGTTTCCATGCTGCTCAGTCGTGGTTCAGGGTTTCTTCTATTATTGGGGATGTTTTTGTTGTCCATTGGTAGCACAAGTGTGTAAGATAAAGGGATTTTACAATCTGGAGATAAATGGATGAAAACAAATGACCTCATTGGATGTCTTTCCTTCTTGGGCACTGCATGTTTCATTTAAACTGGTAGTTCACTTTGAGCATTCACAATTTTGGAAAAGCAATTCTTATTTAACTTGGGGGCTATAAAATACTAGCTGTTTAGGTTCATGTTTTTTAGCACTTCATGAGTAATCTGTGATTTACAGTGTATCAAAACCAAATCTTTTAAAAACCTGTTTATTTTTCTTGCTAGTTTTGTGGTAGTGAGGTTAATTTACTATAATAGAGAATTCATCATGACGCTTAAACTTTATCTTCCTAATTGTTTATTTTTTTAAATTGAATGGTTTGATAATACAAACTAGGTGTGAATTCCAGTGAAAGATTTCTTTTGTTTTTTTTTTTTAGTTCAGGGTGCTTCTTATAGACGAGAACAGCAGTAATAGGTATGCCATCGATCCCTGTGGTGCTCTAGAAACTGCTTCATATTGTGACTTACAATATAAGCATGCTTCTTAGAGCTGGCCTTGACATGGTTCTTTTGCATAGATTGGTAAACATGCTGCTTTTGAATCTAGAAATTTGGAGTTGCCTGTCACAGACGGAACAGGAGAGGACTTTGTATTGTAAAGACCCATTTCAGCCCTCACGTTGCTAGGTTCCCAGGTCTAAGCCCCAGTGTGCTCATTTCCAGAGTACCAGTTGAATGGCACAGAAATGCTTTCCCAGGAGATGCTGTGCTTACTCTCTTTGAGAGAAGAAGTCGCACTGTGGCACTCCTTACGTCATGAGGATGTGTGTGCCATCTGGGTGGCATTTTAATTTAGCACTACATTGTCAAGCGCTAGTGATAAATAATAAATAAGTGGAGTCTGTTTTGCTTAAAGATCTGTGTGCCAAGAAACAGAGTGTATATTCAAAAAAACACCATTGTTGGAAGTGTCTCATTAGCAGTGAATAGCTTCTAACCAATATTTCTAAGATAATGATATTTTTTCTCATAAAACTTTGATATGCTGGCTTAAAAACTTAAGTATTTTTAGCATTAGATGTTACTATACAAACATACAAACACATACACATGCATATACACAAGATTTTTAAAAAATTATTTAAAACTTAAAAATAGATGTCACCTGAACTGTTTTTTTGCGACCTAAATGATAGACACAAAATATGTTTTCCAAAGCATGACAACACTTTGCAGAAAATAAACTATAAACTGAAGACTACTGAGTCTTTACTCAGTAGAAACCAACAGGTAATTGAAGACTTCCCATCTGACTTTTTGAACAGTGTGATAGAAGCAATGGGCTCTTTCACACAGTAAAATCTGTTTCTAAGTTACCTGCTAACTAGGGTACACCAATAGATAACACTCTCTGATTCTAGAACAAAAAGAATAAATAATAATTTCTCTGGCGTATGTGAGAAAATCATTCAAGTCTGAGTTCTTACATCCCCAAAGCTTTTAGTAAAGGAAATTCATATATACACTATACAGATTTGGTGGATACACTGGTCTACCTGAAGTGAACACTGGCTAAAGGATCACATCAAGCTTTATTTTTGTACTACATTTTAAAAGATTTGGGCATTTTTCACATGGTAATTACATGTTTAAATTAGCTAAGATATTTTTTTCCTAATAGTCATATATTGCTTTGATTCCATCAGGTAATATAATCCATTATATTATATTATATAATTATTACTATTCTTTTATCCTTATACTGAATTGAACATCAGTAATCCTGCCAGATTGAGTGTTTTCATTTAGGCTTACATTTAAGCATAATACTAATTCACTTTGGCTTTTTCCTTTTCTCATTTGGAGTAAACAAGGATTCTGCCTGTTTGTTTACTTCAACTTTTCTCCACCTACTCACCAACTATAGAAGAAAATACCCCATGCTGTGTAATTTGTATCCTCACTAATTAGCCTATTACAATGTAGGCAGATTAATTCCTATGGATCAAAATATGTTTAGAGGCATTGTAAGCAGGGGCTGCAAGGATTACTAACCAGAAATGGCAAATGAAAGTATTACTTGCTCATTACTAACAAGGTTTTGGTGTTCTGTGTGTAGCTTCAGTTTTTCAACACAAAGGAAAGTCTGTGTCATGCAGTGGAGCAGTCGCTTCTTGCACACTCAGATAACTATGTGAGAAGTCAAATGAAGACATGGGATGTGCATTTGTCCACTGCAGAAACATGAGATAAGGCTTGCAGCACTCTGAGCACCTCTGCAGTATGCATCCACAGTTTCAATGATGGGAGGAAAAGAAGGGCTCTGCACTCTTCAGTTGTTCCAAGTCTGCATTCCTTCAGCACCCTTCCTGCTTTCTCTGAGTGTAGGTTCAGAACAGTGGTGGCTTATGTTCTCCATTTAGAGCTAATGGAAACATTTCATGTTCCCTTTGGTTTTAGTGTTCCACTCCTCAAGTTGGAATGAATATCACCAGCACTTAGCCTCTGGTGCTAAAGAAATGAAGATGCAGAGTGGCCAAAGGTGTGGATGTTTGTAGGGAAACAGAAAAGTTGAAGCCCACAGTGCTGACAAGTGTGAGGGGAAGTGGGTATTCTCAATCATCTTAAGGCACATAACATTTAAATGTCAAATCTAGTTCCTATGACCTGGAAAGGAAACATTGTTCATGATAAAAACCCAAGTAATCATCCGCTTCAAAGCCAGGTCAGTGTCTTATAACTGATCCCAGTTCCACCCATAGCTTTTTAGATAATTGTTGCTTGATTGATTGTGTATCTCTTCCTCCTATGAATGGTACCTCTATCTTCTTTCTAGATCTTTCCCTTGTATTTATAAACATAGTATCACTATTCAAAATGCATATCCTGAGCTCTACACCTCTTCAGCTGCTGTCAAAGAATAGTCTTACCCTGCTTTCTCTTTCCTTTACTTCTTACCTCCCAGAAGTGTGGCTTTCAAGCATGCATTGTGCCTGGTGGTAAGACATTTCTACTTCTGCTAAAGTGGGAAGTTGATAAAAAACAAGAATGTACTAGGTTAGCCACCCCTGCACTCCTCTAGTTTCCAAATTCCCAAGTTTAGATGGTTACAAGCCAAGGAGATTATGTTCAAGTGCTACTATTTTCAGCGTAACAGGTTAAAGGTGATTCCTGCTCCACAGGGATTGTAGTAGATTAGTAATAATGGAAAATGGTCATCTGGTAATGTATTGCCTGGTAAAGTCTGTCAAAAAAGTTCAAGTTCCTCTCTCCTCAAACTCCCTAAAAAAGATTTCACCACAGGCTGTCCCATAATCCCATTCTCAATGCCTTCCAAAGAGCTGAGCTCTTATGCCACAATAAGTTTACTCCTGAGGAATATATAAGAGATAACAAATGAAATAGTACGTACCATTAGAACTGGTCACATAAGTATTCACTTTACGTAATAATTACAGGGAATAACATATTCAGTGAATTATCTTTCTAATATTGGCAAATACTGTGTAATACTTTACGACTAGTTCCTCAAGAGTATCATACAAGATGTTTTGACCATATTCACCCCTCCCCATCTCCTCCCAGACACCCCCTCTTTCCTACCTATGCCCCCTTTTTTTTCTTACACCTATCAGTTGCAATTTTTGCTGCCCATGTGTTCTCAGATGAGTAGCTTGTGAACACTGACAACTTCCTGGGGGCTGTGCTCTTAATGAAAACTGATGCTCCCTCTCCTGGCCTTTAGTTGCCAATAGCTCCTTGACTCAGAGTAGGACTTCATGCCCCCTATTGGGATTTGTTCAGGCTTGAACTTGCACAGGTCTCATGTAGGCGGTCACAAACACTGTGAGTTCATGCATGCAGCTGCCCTGTGGTGTCTCGATGACACTGTTCCCTTTTTCTTAAGTGTCTGGTGGTGAAGAATTAAACTTAGCAGCATGGACATGAGTCACACTCAGGTAACAGCAGGTTTTTCTCCTGTTCCTTCTGCATGATTAGTATAAATGTCACCAGAGTCTCAAAGGCAAAAATCAAAATTTAGATTGTGGAAGTAGTTTTGATATATAGGCTCTGAAAGGTCTTATGCACCCCCCACTGGTCAATGAAATACACTCCAGAGCCTTTCCAACAGTCAACTAACAATAAAATATAAATAAAAATAACGTTCTCAGTAACAACCAGGGAAGGGTGTCTAGGAGTTAACTTTACCAAGCATGAAATGTAGACTTTCATAGACCAATATAAAGAATTTGAAACTCAAAGGATTGGATTTAGATTAGGGAATATCCTAGGTAGATACATACAGACAATCCATGACCTAGGAAGATAACTTTTAAAGGTAAAATCTAAATCAGCTTCATAATTCAATTTTTGGTTCATCAAAATAACAGTATTTTTATGAACTCTGAATCAACCTTAAAATCTAAATTTAGACAGAAGGGTGCTGATTAACTAATTGAACCTTTTAAAAAAGTGCTTTTAGCTGGGCGGTGGTGGCGCACGCCTTTAATCCCAGCACTCGGGAGGCAGAGCCAGGCAGATTTCTGTGAGTTCAAGGCTAGCCTGGTCTACAGAGTAAGTTCCAGGAAAGGCGCAAAGCTACACAGAGAAACCCTGTCTCGGGGGGAAAAAAAGTGCTTTTAGGACTTGTCTTACCAGATACAAGTTACAAAGGCATCATGAGAGCCCAGGATCAGATGAAGAGAAATGTCAGTCTGTATGGGAGCCTGGGATGCCCCAGCTGAAAGAAATGTGAATGCATATCCCTAGGGAAAGATCGAATGCTTACCACGTGATGACTGAAAAGTGGGTTTCCTGAATGGAACCTTAGTCTCCGAAGAGATTAGGATACCTGTGTAATAAAAGAAATACTCACCCTACCTCATAAGTATAGCCTCTGCCTTTTAAGTGTCCCAGGGTATGATTTTTACCCTTCTAGTCAATCTTCTCCATTTACTTTATACCTAAGCTTGAAACAAACTGTTTTAACTTTCTTTAAAAAGTATGGCGTATTCCATTTTAGTTCTTTCATTTTTTTTTTACATAGAAATGGATGAAGCTGCTAGATAATAAATCAGGATACTGAGAATTTACAGAGTTCCTTATAACTGGAAAATTACATTCTTCTAAAAATTAACCTCTGATAAAGAGGTGCCTTCTGAAAAAGTTCTGATTGAGAACATGAGCGCCACCCGAGACAAGGAACATTCCTGTAGGGTGTACTCCCCAGCAGGAACTATCCCTCAGCTGGGATGCATGACATTCTGAAAGCTCTTGCTCCAATTTTTCCTCATTCCTCTGAAGATGCATGAAAATCTCATTACAAGCATTCAACACCTGCTTCCTAAAAGGTCTCAAAAAATATGTCAGTTTGCTCAGCTCACTTGACAGTGTGTCACGGATTTGTTGTTGGTTCTTTCTGGTTGTTTTTTTTTTTTTTTTTAACTTCCATATGGAATGTGATTCACAGATAAACGCTGTCTTGAAATAACAAGCTTCTCCACCTTCACAAGCAGTTCTGCAGCCTGTCATTCTCCGAGGTCATAACTTGAAAGCACCCGATTGGTAACCCCTTGTTTATTTACTAGCATGTGTCAACAGGTAAACCGGGTGACATGTAGCAAGGTGGCTCCTGCAGCACCTTGTTAATGTGAGCAGCTGAGATGTATTAGGAAGTCGTTTTCCAAACCAGAGTAATGCAAACTGACAGGTTCCTACTTTTCTCTCTGAAGAGTTTGTAAGTGCTCAAAGCTGGTACAGACAATGTCGTATGGGAAATTGGGAGGTATTCCTTACTTACAGAGCATGGCTAAGTAGCCAGAAAGCCAACACTAAACAAAATGGACTAATTGGTGATGTGATAATAACATACTTTATATAAAAGAGGAAACCTCTGGACTATAGGAAACTTTCACAGCCAGAAGCATTGCTGGAGATGTGTGCTTCTTATGAAACCTTAGACTAATTCACTCTGGAAACTTAGAGACATATATGGTCTCAATAAAAACACAGCTTCAGTAAATGTTCTGATAAGTCATATACTATAACATCTTATAACAGATGGTAAAACATTGGTTTCTGTTTGGGGGTGCTAGTAATCTTTTTTTGTCATATTCTATCATCATCACCCCTTACTTTTGGATTTATTTTGCTTTATATATATGAATGCATTGCCTGAGTGCATGCCTCGTTGGATGCCCTAGAACTGGGGTGGCAGATGATTGTGAGCCACCATGTGAGTGCTGGGAATTGAACCCAGGTCCTCTGCAAGTGCTCTTAACCACTGAACCATCTCTTCAGTCCTATTTTAAGGGTTTTAAGCAAAGGAGAGTATGTAGATATGCCTCAAGACTGCTCCTAAAGGAAGTCTCATATAAAATCAATGACTTTTCCTCATTTAAAGACTTCATATGTTGTGACCAGTCATGCTGGACCACCACATACTGTTGGCTTCTGGCAACCACTGTCTTTAGATCGTCTGCAGCTGCCAAAGGCATATACCCCAGTTGCCTTCTTTATCACGATCTGCTGTTGACCTAAAAATGAATTTATTCATGTTAAAGCTAATCCAGATAAAGTATTTAATGTGACAGTAACCGTAGACGAATTAGTTCAAAGCACTGTATTATTAGCATAACTAATTTTTTTGAATTTATTTTATTTTACAATATAATTCAACTTTACATATCAACCATAGATTCCCCTGTTCTCCCCTCTCCCGCCCCGCCCCCTCCCCCTGACCCACCCCCCATTTCCATCTCCTCCAGGGCAAAGACTCCCCCGAGGATTGAGATCAACCTGGTGGACTCAGTCCAGGCAGGTCTAGTCCCCTCCTCCCAGGCTGAGCCAAGCGTCTCTGCTAAGCCCCAGGTTTCAAACAGCCAATCCATGCACTGAGCACAGGACCTGGTCCAACTGCCTGTATGCCTCCCAAACAGATCAAGCCAATCAACTGTCTCACCCATTCAGAGGGCCTGATCCAGTTGGGGGCCCCTCAGCCATTGGTTCATAGTTCATGTGTTTCCATTCGTTTGGCCACTCATCCCTGTATTCCATCTCTCCCTGGTCCCAACAACTCTTGCTCACATAAACCCTCCTCCTTCTCGCCAATTGGATTCCCAGAGCTCCACCCGGGGCCTGACCGTGGATATCTGCATCCAGTTCCCTCAGTCACAGGATGGGGTTTCTAGCACGACAATTAGGGTGTTTGGCCATCCTATCACCAGAGTGGGTCGGTTCGGGCTATTTCTCGACTATTGCCAGTAGTCCATTGTGGGGACATCTTTGTGGATTTCTGTGGGCCTCTCTAGCACTTTGCTTCTTCCTAACCTCATGTGGTCTTCATTTACCATGAACATTCCTTGTGTTCCCTCTCTGTTCTTGATCCAGTTGGGATCTCCCGCTCCCCCAAGTTCTTTTTCCCTCGCCCCTCACCCCTCATTACCCCCACTCACGTCCAGACTGTTCATGTAGATCTCGTCTATTTCTCCGTCATTGGGCGATCCCCGTGTCTTTCTTGGGGTCCTGTTTTCCAGGTAGCCTCCCTGGTGTTGTGAGTAGCTGTCCAGTCATCCTTGTTCCACAACTAGTATTCTCCTATGAGTGGGTACATACCATGTTTGTCTTTCTGAGTCTGGGTTACCTCACTCAGGAGGATTTTTTCTAGATCCCTCCATTTGCCTGCAAACCTCATGATGTCATTGTTTTTCTCTGCTGAGTAGTATTCCATCGTGTATATGTACCACAGTTTATTTATCCATTCTTCGGTTGAAGGGCATCTAGGTTGTTTCCAGGTTCTGGCTATTACAAATAATGCTGATATGAACATAGCTGAGCAAGTGCCCTTGTGGTATGATTGAGCATTCCTTGGGTATATACCCAAGAGTGGTATAGCTGGATCTTGGGGGAGATTGATTCCCAATTTTCTAAGAAAGCGCCATATTGATTTCCAAAGTGGCTGTACAAGCTTGCATTCCCAACAGCAGTGGAGGAGAGTTCCCCTAGCTCCACATCCTCTCCAGCACAAGGTGTCTTCAGTGTTTTTGATCTTAGCCATTCTGACTGGCGTAAGGTGGTATCTCAGAGTTGTTTTGATTTGCATTTCCCTAATGATTAGGGACGTTGAGCAATTCCTTAAATGTCTTTCAGCCATTTGTGTTTCCTCTGCTGAGAATTCTCTGTTTAGTTCTATAGCCCATTTCTTAATTGGACTGTTGGGCATTTTGATGTCTAATTTCTTGAGTTCCTTATATATTCTGGATATCAGTCCTCTGTCAGATGTGGGGTTGGTGAAGACCTTTTCCCATTCTGTGGGCTGTCGCTTTGCCTTGTTGACCATATCCTTTGCTCTACAAAAGCTTTTCAGTTTCAAGAGGTCCCATTGATTGATTGTTTCTCTCAGTGTCTGAGCTACTGGTGTTATATTTAGGAAGCGATCTCCTATGCCAATGCGTTCAAGACTACTTCCTACTTTCTCTTCTAGCAGGTTCAGAGTAGCTAGATTTATGTTGAGGCCTTTGATCCACTTGGACTTAAGTTTTGTGCACGGTGAGAGATATGGATCTATTTGCAGCCTTCTACACGTTGATATCCAGTTATGCCAGCACCATTTGTTGAAGATGCTTTCTTTTTTCCATTGTACACTTTTGGCTTCTTTGTCAAAAATTATATGTTCATAGGTGTGTGGATTAATGTCAGGGTCTTCAATTCGATTCCATTGGTCCACATGACGGTTTTTATGCCAGTACCAAGCTGTTTTTATTACTGTAGCTCTATAGTAGAGCTTGAAGTCAGGGATCGTGATGCCTCCAGAGGTTGTTTTATTGTACAGGATTCTTTTGGCTATCCTGGGTTTTTTGTTTTTCCATATGAAGTTGAGTATTATTCTTTCCAGGTCTGTGAAGAATTGTGTTGGTATTTTGATGGGGATTGCATTGAATCTGTAGATAGCTTTTGGTAAAATTGCCATTTTTATTATGTTAGTCCTGCCTATCCACGAGCATGGGAGATCTTTCCATTTTCTGACATCTTCTTCAATTTCTTTTTTCAGGGACTTGAAGTTCTTGTCATATAGGTCCTTCACTTGCTTGGTTAGTGTTACCCCAAGGTATTTTATGTCATTTGTGGCTATTGTAAAGGGTGATGTATCTCTGATTTCCTTCTCAGCCTGTTTGTCAGTTATATATAGGAGGGCTACTGATTTTTTTTGAGTTGATCTTGTATCCTGCTATGTTGCTGAAGCATAACTAATTTTAAAGCAATATTCACTGTAACCGTGCTTTAAGGACAAGGCCATTAAATGAGTTGGTCCCAAAGGGAGTCATGGAAGTAGGAGGCCCACCAGCTCACTGTTTTCAAACAATTAAGTCATCAGTATGCTTACAGATTCTAAGCAACTGTAGGGAAGTCATACCACAGTAGGTTATTTTCATACACAGGATTGCCCAGATATGAATGGCATTTTATGATAACCATGCAGAAATGCAAACTATATTCAGACTGCAAAAAAAAAAAAGTTATCTTTGACCTAAATGATGTCTCTATAAAAATGTAGCCTGAGTTCTGGGAGGGTGGCTCAGTGGGGTAAAACACTTTCTATGCAAGTGTAAGTGATTGAGTTCCGGGCCCCAGAACCCACAGAATGCTGATGGTAGTGTGTACCTGTAGTCTCAGTGTTCCTATAGTAAGATGGGAAGTAGAAACTAGAGAATCCCCAGGCATTCACAGGCTAGTTAGCCTGGCATATGTAGCAGTGAACAAGAGACCCACCGCAAACAAGTTCAGAGGCAAGGTTTTCCTCTGACTTTTGCTCACATACCATATCCCGCTCCTGTCCACACTCGCACACACAAACACGCACTTGTAAAGATTTATTTTTTAAAAGATACAGCTTAATTTCAAACAAGGGAGGAAATAAACTTTGTACAGAGCACCTTTCACTCTAGCTCCGTCTTTTGTGAGTGTGGATAGTTCTGACAGTGTGCTCCTGAGAGCAACATCAGGAACATCACCTGGCAACCATTTCAAAATGCAAATTCTCTGGCCTCACCTAAGACAGTGGAATCAGACACTCTGGAGGTGATGTCGAGCAGTTGTGTTTCAGCAAGGCCTTCAGGTAGTTCTGAAGCATGCTGAAGTAGAGCACAGCAGATCTACTGAAGACACTCCATCTGTGGATGTCAGCATTCTATCTCAGCAGCAGTCCCGGAACCATAACATCATTTAGATTGCAGAGAGAATGTCATTGGTGCTACATTCTCTTTGCTTAGTTGTCTGGGAAGCACCACAGTTATTTTAACAAAAATATGTGAGGTTGAGTCTTAGGAACTCCCACACCTTTGTGAGGTAATCTTCATATTTACCCCCTCTAGAGAATCAGTTTCAGAGGCTACCCCAGAATCATCCAACAAGTTCTAAAATGTCAGGCAAGTGGGGAAGGGGTCTTTTGATTAATGGGAAAGAAGGTATCTAATTTCCCACCTTCCTTCCCTCTGGAGTTTAGAAGGCCCCTGAGTATTGGCCAATTTTAAGAGTCCCTGGAGCCTGACTGCCCTAGGCTCTGGCGTCAGGCCACTCACCATAGGTTGGGCTTTCGAGAAGAGAGGCCAGAAAATGAATAACAACTTCGACTTTTCAACTGCATCATTGCCCAGGAGAAATGTCCTGAGCCAACAAAGAAGGCCTCAGAAGTTAATGGTGTGGAGCAAGTGGCTCATAGGAGCGTGTGTGTTCAAGACACTTAAAAGTCTCATCAAACTGTGATGAGGTCAAA
The DNA here is from genome assembly GCA_902168405.1 of Peromyscus aztecus. NCBI lineage: Eukaryota > Metazoa > Chordata > Mammalia > Rodentia > Cricetidae > Peromyscus > Peromyscus aztecus. The sequence continues at coordinate 17,045 of CABHPQ010123898.1, forward strand.
TCATAAAGTTTACCCGGGTTATTTATTACTTTGTCAAGTAAATATTTTAAAATAAAGTTTACATCAAAGGCATCATGAATTTCTTTATATTGGATATGGGAAAAGAGAAGTGATCTGACTGATCTTTTTCTCAGGTGCCCATGCAACCTTCACCATGAACATCATTTCTCATCTACCACTTGGGACCCTGACAAGAAATGGCAGCAAGGAAAACAGCCAGGGAGCACATCCTAGGAGCCCTCGTGCTCCTTGAAGTCTTGAATCCTCATTAAAGCATACCACAGCAAAGCAGTC
>CABHPQ010123899.1:0-13431 GCA_902168405.1 Peromyscus aztecus
TGCCCAATAGGTTGAGGTCATATCACTTACAATAGGGATTTGTTTTAGTTTTTGGAGAGTTTCATATGTGTTTTTCCCCCACATTTATATTCTCTACTCAACTCTTCCAGGATCCACCTCCCTTAATTACCTATTCAACCTTGTACCTTTGTACTTTTAGCTCTTCTAGACCAATTTTTGTTGCCAAAAACATTTTCAAATGTGTGATCTTCCACTGGAATTTAGTCTACTTACAAGGAACTACAATCTTAGGAAAAACTGTCCTGCCACTTGGGAAATAACAACTGCCAAGAATTCCTTGGCTTAGGGCTTAGGGTGGTACTGTGTTTTTAACTCTCCTCTCTAGGATAGAAAACAGTCTGACTTGGGCTCATGCAAGTTTTGAATTTACTGTAACAACTGCTGTGAGGTCATATGTACAGCTGTCCTGCTGGGTCAAGAAGATACTGTTCCTCTGGTCATCAACGGCCCCTAGCTCTTACAGTTTTTCAGTGCCTGTTTCCACAGTGATCACATGGCCTTGGAATGGGGATATTACTCCTTAAACTTTTTCATCTTTGAGCACTTTTTGCATGAGAAATTTTACATGACCCACCTTTGCATTTACATAAAGTAGGCATATAGGTAAACATTAATGAGGACTACACAATAATATTTTGATTTGAGACAAATTTTACATGTATACAATCTTATAATGAAAGACAGCAGCAGGCTAATCTGATGCAATCTTCATGCTAATGGATAGATGTGTTTGTTTACTTTTATATAAGTATTGAGTTTTGGCTGAATATTTGATACTTCAGGATGTAGAATATTTCAAAGTTTTCCAGACTCAATTGATATTCTTACTTCATAATTATGGATGCTGAGAACTCAGACATACAGCAGAAAATGATTCTGAGTCTGTTCAGAAACTGTTGAAAATTTTGTTGTAATCCCAAGCCATAATTCATTTAACATTATTTTTTATATAAAACTCAATCTTTCAAATCAAACAGCAGATTTTAAAATCAGTTGTTCTATCTCAATACTATCTATGAGTTTGGTGATTTAACACTTAAATGTTGAGAAATGATGATGAGCAGAAAACACATGATATTTGTTTTTCATTCTTATGCCAAACACTTCTGTAAGAGCAGAAATTTATGTATGGTAACAGCACTACAATTCATAATTCATGATACTTTTGGGGGTGAGAGAAGGAATTCCAAGCAGGGTTCTACACTGGTATGCACTGGTGTGTGGCATAACAGCATTAGACTTACAGAGTCCAGAGTCCAGTTGTTCAATATCAGGGCTGCTGTGAACTGACACCACACTTAGCTATCTTTTGAAATCCCCACATCCATCAACTCATCAATACTCACAGCTTAAAGGGCTGAAAGTGAGAATGCAGTCCAAATGGGCAGGGACTTTCAGAGGGACCTGTCAGAGTTCATAAGCAAGTTTCAAAATTCACTGTTTAGCTATCTGCTACAAGGAGACTTCAGTACTATCTATTTATTTGTCTATACTATGTGAGTAATACAATGCTATGCACAGGATAGGGGTTTTAGAAGGAAAATTTTAAATAATGAATGTACAGTGCTTGAAATACAGTTCACTGTGAGCAGTAAAACTTCAGTAGAAAATGGTAGCATGTCTACTATATCAAGGAAGAATAATGAGAGAGGGTTCTCAAATAGAAAACGTGGGGTTGGCTAGAGGAGAAAGTGTCAGCATCAGGCAGGAGATACCTTCAACAATCATCTATGAGATCTTAGCCTCTGCAGGTGAACAGAATAAGGGTATTTGTAGGGCATAAAACCTGGCGACTTGGCATGATGACAACTCAAGGTGACATAGGCAGAATACAGTTTTAGATTTCTTCCAAGAACTCCCCTGTGCTAAATTTGCCATTCTTGCTGACACTCTTCTCATTGCTTCCACTTATCAAAGCATTGATCTTCAAGTCATATTTGATTTATAGAAATCCTTTGCAACTCATTTGCAATCAGTCAGTACAATGTCTTTCTTTTTCCTTTTCTGTTTTTCTCTAGCACTGCATATCTCCACATGATCTTTACCCTGATCTTAGAAGTACCACCAGACATACAGGAGATTATGAGACCTGCATTCTAGCCTTAACTACCAGTGCCTTGTACCAGAGTGTGCCTGCATATTAAATGGGAGCAATCAAAGGATCTCAACTCACGGATCAGCAGGGGTGCCAGGTGTGATTACAGGTTGGAAAGCCCTGTAAATGTCAGCCATTACCATTATCATCAGCAAAGGTGCTGGCTTTTTTTCTCTCTGGCTTAATTTCCTCAGGTTCTCATCTCTTCATCTTGAAAAGGACATAATTATAAAAGTCTCTCTTTACATTATTGTGAGTTTCAAAAGCAATGGTGTATGAAAAAAGGTAGCCTAGAGAATTTTAATAAGATCATTGATAATTACTTTAAGATCATTAATGACAACATGACACAGCTATTTAAAAAATACACTGATGCTAGCTGGTTAATGTTTCCTAACAGAAAGTTGAAAGAGGCACTTTATGACATACAAACACTGTGTGTTTGCATGCAAATGCTTACTCTCAACACTGCTGTTTGTGCCAACTTTAAGACTTTCTTTTTCTGATATTGCTACTGAAGTTACTGTATTTCTTCTAAGAAGATTGGGTGGATATGTGATTGAAATCCCTCAGAAACCTGTGTGATGTATAGGCTTTGTCTTGACAGCCTGGGTTTAGGAGCTTGTTTTATTTTTATGGTCCTATTTTTAAATCAGACTTTCCATTGCTAAAGGATCATTTACTATTTTCATATCTTGGAACTTTTCCCTGACCCGGCACATTTACAGACTCCAGAATCGGGAAGTTTTAGTTTAGAATTAGGCATTCATCTCCATGTGCTATAACAGGCTAAAAGTTAATCCATGTAGATTTTCAGAGGTAGAGATTTAAATTAGGATTAATTAAAATTAAATTAAATTTAAAATGTCAATGTTTCCTTCATTCAAACACATTTCACATACTATGTGACCTTTGAGATCAGTGAATGGTTACCACACTGAAGAATGTACATAGAAGGATCTCCATGACTGCCAAAGGTTAGACTCGATATCCTTAGATTTGTCTTAAGTATTTGAAATGCTATAGGGACAATATGCAGAAAGGCCCATTTCAATCACTAATCCTCACCAAACTCCATTTATACAAAAGAGGGAATTCTGGGAACTTTGAACAATATGATTTTTACTTGTAATGGGTATTTATAATTAGAAAACCATGAAATGTAACTCAGTCTTCTTACTATATGAATTTTACAACCTGTAATTGAGTATATGATACAATGTAAAACTTAAAATAGTAAAATGGCAAATGTGCATATGCTGGGGGATGTCTTTCTGTATGCTGTGAATATGTGTGGTTCCCATTGAATAATAAATAAAGCTATTTTGGCTTATGGCAAGAAAGCTTACATCCAGATGAGAAATCCAAGCAGAGATACAGAGAGAAGGGTGAAGTCAGAAGGGACTCGAGTTGCCACTGAAGGAGCAACAAGATGTCAGCAGACCAATAATGCCATGGCCATGTGGCAACATATAGATTAATAGAAATTGATTAATTTAAGATGAAAGAGCTAGCTAACAAGAACCTGAAGCCATAGGCCATACAGTTAGTAATTAATATAAGTCTCTGAGTAATTATTTTATAAGCAACTGTGGGACTGTGAGTAGGAGAGATTCGTCCAGACTGCTGGGAAAGGCAGGACCGGAGAAATTCTGACTACATGCATATATATGTACATATATATGTACATACATATACTTAACATTTAATTACTAGATTGGTGTCCTTAAACACTCTACACGTTTCCATCTTATGACTGTGTGAAATCTCATTTGTCATTTTGAAATTAGATCAGAACATTTACATACTACTTATATCTAAATATGATATAACTTAAAAATACAGATAGTAACATACTAAGCACTGCATTTTATGATCAATATTCCTTGAAAAAATTCAAATGTCAATGAAATGCCTCACTGAGCATTTTAACCCATTTTATATCCTTAGGAACATTTAATTCATTGAGTTGTTCACCTGACATTTTTACAGATTGCTTTGATTGTAAAAACGCCATCTTAAAATGACATTTTTATACTGTCTTGGTCTTAAAAACATCAAATGGGGGATAATTCTTCATTTGAAGTTATTAAACATGGCCATAATCATAAAAGTGTCATTTTAAGATAATTCTTCATTTGACCTTTTTACCCTTACCTACTCTTTTCTTCCTAAAAATTTGATATTAGAAATGAAAGTTAATAGAATTTTAAGGCTATACTTAAAAATTCAAATTGGGTTTCACTGCTAATGTTGCCATGGGCTTCAGGAAATGGTTTATTTAGTCAGCTTACCTAGGATATTTCAACAGACGTGTGTGTGTGTGTGTGTGTGTGTGTGTGTGTGTGTGTGTGTGTGGTGATAGAAGTGGTGGAAGATTAAACAAACATTGATAACCAATTCTGTTTAACTATGGCTTATTAATAATAATTACTCAAAACACTTTCCTATATTAACTTTTGCTAGTGTATTATACTCTGTAGGCAAATCATAATATAGTCATGTTCTTTCAGTTGTTGTCACTGTGTATATAGACTTGAGGTAATGCAATTGCACACCATTATATTTTTACCCAAATTCTATGCCTTACTTAACCATAACATTTATTTGGCTACATATACATTTTGTCCAGAAAATATAGAAATAACGGAATACAGTATTTGGGTTTATTCAATGACTTTTCAGTGTTTAATAAATATACTCATATATGTAGAAAATTGAATAATAATACTACTTTTAAGATATTATATCAATCACTCGTGTGATTGTAATGTGCATGGCTAATTCTATAGCAATTCTGTGAAGGGCATATTATTATACTATGCTTAATAGGAATGGAACTTTAAAAGAGAGGAACCAGCATTTGAAAACAGACTGACACAATCATTCAGACAAGTTAACTTTCAGTATATCATTCAAAGCAACTTCCTAAATGTCAAGACAAATGTTCTCTCCTGCTTACCTTCAAGATTAATACTTAATGGTCACCAATATGTGTTGTGAAGAAAGTAACCAAAGTAATTGACATGATGAGAAAAAAGAGCCTGTTTTACTTGTTGAGACAAAGCAGAACTGACACCTTAGAGTTACAGGCTCTGCAGATGCCATGTTCTGTTGAGGTTGCAAGCATGAAGGGGAAAACTCACAATACATGTACTTACTCGTTTTTCATTATTTTTCAGGTCTGAAGTTGTATATCTAATATTTTAGAAGAAAGGGGTTATTCAACCGTCCTGAGCATGTTAAATCAGTGTGAGGAAAGCTCAGGCCCACAGAAATTCAGTACTATAGTAAAAAGTAATATCTGCCATAGGACTCAGCTTTACCATTCCTCTGCTTTTGCCCAAAGGACAAAACATTCTACTTGAAAGATACTTGTTCAGGAGTGTTCTTTGCAGCTTTATTCACAAGAACTAAGAAAAAGAAACAATCTAAATGCCCTTCAACTTATGAATCAATAGTTAAATTGTGGTACATTTACACTATGAAATACTATTAAGCTGTACAAAAATACGAAATAAAGAACTTTATAGATAAATGGATAGAACTAGAAAAAAAATCATATTGAGAGAGGTTTATCTAGACCCTGAAAGAGAAACATCATATATTCATTCTCACTGGAGTTTTCTAGCTCTAAATCTTTGTACATGAGTACATATTCAGGAATAACAAGAGAAAACAAGAAAATAAAAGGAGACAATTGATAGGGTAGAGAAGTGGGAGAACAATAGAGAGGAAGAATAGGGTACAAGCAGTTTGATAGGGAAATGGGTGTGTAGTGGTTTGAAAGAAAATGACCCCCAAAGAGAATGGCACTATTAAAGAGGTATTGCCCTATTGGAATAGGTATGACCTTGTTGGAGGAAGTTTGTCACTGGAGGCAGGCTTTAAGGTCCCCTTTGGCTCATGCTTCTCTCAGTGTGACACTTAGACCACTTTTTGTTGCCCTTGAGTCAAGATGTAAGAACTCTCAGCTCCTGCTCTAGCACTATGCCTGCCTACATACTGTCTTGCTTCCTGCCATGATGATAATAGACTAAATTTCTGAACTGTAAGTAAGTCACCACAATGAAATGTTTTCCTTTAGAAGAGTTGCCATGGTCACAGTGTCTCTTCATAGCAACAGAAACCCTAACTAAGACAAGGAGTGTACCAATTAGAGACGTAGAGGGGAAATAAATACAGAAGGATGGAGAAGTGTAAAATAACAGTAAGGTTGTTTCAAAATCAGAAAGAATAATACTATTAACTATTTACCATGCTTCTGGAAAAAAATAACATAACACACATAATTTTATATGTAAATACATATATAAAATTTACATGTAATTTATTCATCTTGAGCAGACAACGCTACTTACAAGTGTCAAAAACTACCAAAGAAAACCCCCAACACCAGCCATTAAAATCTTCTTTGGAATTGATGATCAGTATTGTCCAAGAGACTGCCAAAACACGTAAGTTTTTGCTCTTACCCTTGCCTGCCTCAAGGGAGAGAAGGTAAGTCCCTATGGCTGAAGACACCAGGCACTTCAGACCCAAGGCCCAGAGGCCTCTGAAATGAAACTGATTTAAATATCTACCTCCTGAGTACTAGCTTTCACAGTACCAGAAGCCACCATGTAGGCTTCCAAAGAAGAGAACCAACCAGCAGTTCTACCCAGCTGTGATCCTATGAATGAAAACAACGAAAATGACCAGCATGGTACAATCATGGTAATGGTGAAGCAGTGGCACACATTCTTTGGCAGTAATCAACAGCTCTCTGATTGGACCTAAGACCCACTCAAAAAGAGGAAAATCATGCCTTGTACTGGACATCAAGCCAACTATACAGGGCTAGTGAAATCATGCGTCTTAGAGGAGAACCTACAACCACCGCTTTACTGAACTAGCATAATCCATGCCTACATACTAAATGTTTGTCCTTAGATTCCCAATAAGTGTAGTTGTCATCCTCCACCAAGGAAACTTATCTTTGCAACAGATGGCATTCATTACAGAAAACCATAGCCAATCAAAATGCAGAGTTATGGAGCCCAGTCCCAACGGATATTTCTACAAAACATTCCCACAACTAAGGTTCAGAAGTGGGTAGAAAGATTGTGTCTCCTAGTAATGTCAGAAGCTACATACCCACATAGTCTCTCCAAAATGGCATCCCAAAGTGATCTGAAGAACAACAATAGCAGACATGCCAAGTAGATGGGAGAAAACTCATAAGGCCTTGGTCCTATATAAATAACTACAAAAATCAATAAGTTCTGAGAGTGGGAGATTAGTTTTCCTCAAGGAAGAGCACACCAATTGTTTATCCAGAAACAAATGGTCAGCCCTGAAAACAACTATACAAACAATATTATATAGTTTTATAATCAGGATATATTTAGGAATATATATGCACATATATGCTCATATAAATATATGTATACAACTACATGTAATGAAAAAAGAAACCATTTATTCAAAAGCATGCAAGGAGAGGCAAAAGGCTGCATGTGGAAGAAGATAAGAGAAAGAAGAAATTATGTAATTATATTTGAATGGTAAAATTAAGAAACAAGAGGAAAGTAGATATGTTTTTTTAATAAAATTTAATGAAAATGGGAACTGGAGATACTTAAAAACCAATCTTGGTGTACTCATTGTATGTAGTGTGATATGCATATTTTTCAGCTTTAATGGCACTTAGGACATTATTCTTCTCTTTCCTCTGCTCAGGTATATGGTGGCAACTAATGGTCCTGGCAGGCACTGAGACAAGCAGACAGTGAGGCATTGAGAGTACTTGGGATAGGCTTGAAGGTTTTCTCTATTCTTTCACATTCTCATCACTGGATTCAATATGAGAAAACCCCAAGCTCCTGGGATCTGGATTAATTATGGTAAAATTTTGGGTAATGGACACCACATAGTCTTCAAAGTAAGGCTGATTCAGACAATCTCATTAGACTATGCTAGTATTCATTTTTTTTTGCTTTCCAAGAATATTTCTTCTTCAGAAAGCAAAGCATACACCCTGTGATATTACTACCCATTAGCTCAAGAAAAGCTGTTGCATGGTGTTTTCTGCAAAGACCTCAACAGAGAGCTGTTTAAACCAGATATAGAGTACCTTTAACAGACCAAAGTTACTTTTTCATCTCAACACACCTTGGTAAGCAAATAACTTTGTTGGTTTTCTTACAGGAACATGGAGCCTACACTATTTCTGTCTGGTAAAAGAAAATCATATGGTTATTAATGCTCTGTTTGAACACCGTGAAGAGGCCGCTGTGCTTCTGTCACAGCATGTCTGTTTCCTCTTACCTGACAGGACCACCACCGTATGAAGAAGCAGTCACTTGGTCTCATAGTCATGGAAACATGCAAGGAAGCCATTTACTTAATGCTTTCTACTAACTATGTCTAAGATTCATTGAATTTAGATAGCATCAATGAGAAAAAAAGTGATGTCCTGAAAACAAAAAGTACAACCAAATATTTTAGGGATAAGTCCAAGTTCTAACACTGACAATATACTAGCCTTGACTACTTATCCCCAATATTGTACTACATGAGGAGAATGATAGTAATATTTATGGAAATTAATGTTTAGCACATATGAGAAGAATCTCAGTGGAACTAAATAAAGTAATTATTCAGGCCAAACATATTTGGAATATTGAAAGAGAGGAACATTATAACTGAAATTCAAGTTAGTGTCTTGTAAGAGCTGTACAAAGGGAGACTCAGTAAGGAAAAAGTCACCTTAAACTATATAAAAAAACTCAATTTGCACTGTGAATGATCTCAGCAGATGTTGTGGTATTGACAAGAAAAATGCTTTTAGGTAATTAATAATTGTGAGCCAGTAAATCAGAGAAAAATTTTTGCAAACTTCCAAATTAAATACTAATCATTTTGAGAAAATGGAATTAGAAAGAATTCCACATGAACTATTTGTGACATGATGACAGATTATCAAAATATTATACACTAACACAAAAATATACAGTGGTGATTTTAATGACCCCCATAGTCTCCTATATTTGAATGTTTCTTCCTTAGTTGGTAGAACTATTTAGGAAACATTAGTAGGAATGACCTTATTCGAGGAAGTGTGCCACTGGAGGTCAAAAGCTCATGCCAGGTTCAGTCTCTTCCTCTCTGCTTCATGCTTTTGAATCAGATGTAAACCCTCAGCTACTGCTCAAGTGCCCTGCTTCCCTGTCTGCTGCCATGCTGATGGTCATGAACTGACTCTCTGAAACTATACTCAAGCCCCATATGCAATGCTTTCTTTTATAGGTTGTCTTAGGCATAATGTCTCTTCACAGCAACAGAAAAGTAACTGGAACATATTCCACTCAATTATCTAAAATGCTATAATCAAATATGCAACAAAGAATACAATGTCAACTGAGAACTAAACTCATCAAATCGCAGTAACGGTGAGAAAATGCATCAGAACAGAGCACATCTAGAGACAGTGTAAGAGAAAGCAAGTAGGGATGAGTCATGGGACTCTTTGAAACGTCTTTCTGAAAATGTGTGCCCCTGGTTTGCTGATGCTCCTTTACTCCCAAATATCTACATAGTCGCACAATGTTATAGAAAGTATGCAATGTGAATGTTAATATTTTTCATGAATTTTAAGGATCCCCAGACCAAGTAGTAAACTATATTGGTTACTATAAGCTTTACTGGAGACAGGGTGCTTGAACATTAGAAAACAGCATGTATTAGTAGTAAAATGTATTCTTTTGTTTTTTTGTAGAATACATGAGAAAAGCTTTTGATTATGACCTTCAATGTGAGCAATGCAAAATTAATAAAATAGAAAAAAATACAATGATTTATAAAAGGGACAGTGTAAGAAATATTACTATTTTGTTCATGTTAGGCAATAAATATACAAAAAGAGAAGTAACACAAATTTTGCAAAGGAATTGGAAAAAAATAAATATTTTAAATTTAAAAAAAATTAAAATCTTGTTAAGCATAATTGCAAATGTCTGCAATTCCAGAATTCAAGAACATGAGAATCATAAATTCAAGGCCAGCCAGGGGTATATAGCCAGACTTAGAATCATAAACACAATAAAAACCAAAAAACAAATAGCTCGTCAAGGTTAGTTAAGAAGAAAAATCATACTTGTAGATTGTGAAACTGGTTCAATTCTATGTCCATTTCTAAATCTGTAATTTTTAATGTAAAACCATGTTGGGTGATATTGTTGATATTGTTTTTGTAATCTTTGAGTCCCCAGGGACTACCTGTCATAATATCTGAAGGTGAGATACACGCTGCTTAAAAAGAAAAGCAATCAATAGTTATATTCACCTATGAACTTCAAAAATGACTATCATGTCAAGAAATACCCAGGTGCACAATAGTGGTACTTATTTCTTGGGAGTAGCAAATAGTTTTTTAATTCACTTTATGACCTCTTCAAAAGGAAGTCATGACTGGTACTAGAAACCTAGTCAACTTTCTGATTGGTGATGCTATGGATCCCTGTAGCTAGAGTTTTCCTGCCTGGCCCACAGTCAGGACAAATCTCTCTCACCTGCCAGTCCCACAGCCGCTCAGACCCAATCAAGTAAACACAGAGACTTATATTGCTTACAAACTGTATGGCTATGGCAGCCTTCTTGCTAACTCTTCTTATATCTTATATTAATCCATTTCTATAAATCTATACCTTGCTAGTGGCTCATGGCTTACTGGCCAATCAGTGTTTTATTTATTGACCAATCAGAGCAACACATTTGCCATACAGAACGTCCCACAGCACTGCCCCCCACTTTCTTTTAAAAAGGAAGGTTTTTAACCTTAACAAAGTAAATTACATATAATTTGGGAATTTGGGCGTAGCTTCTCTTACTACTTCCTGCTGGAGGGGGGCGCTGTATCTTATGGGGACACAAAGAAAATTTTAGGATTATGGAATAGTCCATGAGGCTGTATTGTCTGAGCCAGTTGCCTTCAAACCATTCTGGATGTTGGATCATATGTGCCTTGGTGTCATCGGAGACCTTCAGGGGGTCTTGGCTGGTCAAACCTGATGTATCTTAATCTGGAACAAATCCATAGCCTCTGGCTTTCTGTGGGAACAAAAGCAGAGCTTCCTTTCCAAAGCAATATATCCTTACATCCAAATTTTGAAGTCAAGGTATCTTTAAAGTATACATATTGGTTTAACTCAGCTTCCTTTACAATCAAATATCTCTCTGCAGTTAAGAATCCCAAAGACAACACAATCCAGATTCTCTGTGTGATATCCATCTTTATGTGGCTTATATTTTATACTGCCTTTACTGTCTCTTTAAAGACTTTATTTTTCAAAACTATCTATTTCTTTATATAACTGTATATATTTCTTTTTCTCTCTCTTTGAAGCCTACGTACATTTTACACACATTTTAAAGCATTTAAAGTCTTGTTCCATCTGAATCTGTCTTACTGTGAACCTGTTACTTTAAACTGCAGCATTCTAAGACTGAAATGGTGCTGTGGCTGCTGGCTCTGCCCACCTCAGCTTCCCAACATGGCGGTGATAGTTTACTTTCAGCTCTGGGAGCCTTCATGGGTCTATGCTTCTATCAAAGCAGCGTTTAGCTCAGAAACCTCTTTTTTTTTTTTTTTTTTTTTGTTTTGGACTAGCAAAGGCTAAATCCACCATGCAGCTTAATGTGCCACTTGAAGATGTCTCATTCCCGCCATACTGCAGGTCAAACATGCACGCTAGAAACCCGACATACAGTAGCTCAAGCCCACGGGCTGCGGCTAACTTGAGAAAGACAACTAGGAAGCTGTTTTAGCTCCATTTAGAATCTTCTTTTTACGCTTTCTCAGGTTTTAAGTGGAAACTCCTGCCCCACATTCTGGCGCCATTTGTAGCTAGAGTTTTCCTGCCTGGCCCACAGTCAGGACAAATTTCTGTCACCTGCCAGTCCCACAGCCGCTCAGACCCAACCAAGTAAACACAGAGACTTAAATTGCTTACAAACTGTATGGCCGTGGCAGGCTTCTTGCTAACGATCCCAAATGAGAACCTACTTCTGCTACATTCCTAAACCAGCATAAATCCAAACTACATACTGAATACTTATCCTTATACCCACAGATAAAGGTTATCTCTCTCCCCTCATCAAAGGTATTTCTTTTTGCAATGGATGTATACAATAGCAGAAATCTGCAAGAGGTCAAAATGCAAAAAACAATTGTGGTGTGCCCAGCTCTAGTTGACAGACCTTTTACACTTGAAGCTCAAGGAACGTCATGGAAAAGAGTTTAGAAAGAATATAAGAGCCAGAAGACTAGGACATCTGCCATAAGACAGTGTCTTCTATATGTAGCACAGAATTTGCATTCACGATATCTAGGGGTAAAAAAAGAGATGTTGACTAATCAAGATATGCTCAATGACAACACTGGTTGCAATGCCAACATTAATGGTGGAAATCTCTCAAGACCAATTCCCCAAATGAAGATCTATTTGCAATTAATGGTCTCTGAGAAAAGGAGAATCTGACTTCTCAAAGTACAAGCCCCTTGATAAGTTAATCCAGTTCTAAGGCATCAGCACTAAACACGCATAAGAGTAATGCTAAATGACTTAGCAGATGTGTGTGTGTGTGTGTGTGTGTGTGTGTGAGTGTATGTGTGTGTGTGTATGTGTTTGTGTGTGACAATAATTAAAGAGGAAGAGATCATGAATTAGAATGGGAGTGGCTGTACGTGGGAAGAATTCAAGATAGAGAAGGAGTCGTAGAGAAAATGTAAATAAAGTACACATGCATGAAATTATTAAAAAGTAAAAATTTAAAGAAAGAAAGGATATATGTATAAAATAGGTCTAATTAATGACACAACCATTTTCCTAAACACACCTGATTTGTTAATAAGTGTATGGATTCTAACCTAACAAAGAGACAAATGGAATAGATTTCTTAAAAATATTAATAGAATAACAACAATGTGCCTTCTTCTAAGCCTAGCAGTTTCTACAAGAGTACAATTGTTGGCAATTCAGTGCAGTCCAGAAACATTCTTACTTGTGTTTGCATTCTTAATTTCTTTCTAATGGCCTACTTTTGAAAGATTTTAAAAAGTAAGGTATATGGTTTATACTTGATCTCAAGAAAAAATGAATGACCTACGATCTGATAATCATAAATCAGTAAATTTAGATATAAACAATGAGAGTTTTGCTTCCTAACAAATCTTAATGATTTAAAAATCCATACTTTTGAATATACTTTGGACAATGTTAAAAACACTGATATTACCAACATTACAGAAAACAATGAAAAATAGAACATATGTT
>CABHPQ010123900.1:0-15164 GCA_902168405.1 Peromyscus aztecus
AAAATGAAATGGATTTTTGTCTTCCAGTTTCATGTATGGAGAATTGACCGACAAGAAGACCATTGAGAAAGTCAGGCAGACCTTTGACAACTACGAGTCAAACTGTTTTGAAGTTCTTCTGTACAAAAAAAACCGTAGGTATTTCTGTTATCAATAAGATGAGTTAGGCCTTTCTGAATGTTATAGTTTAGGAAATGGTAGCTGAGCAACAAGGTACAGAAGATACAATGTGCTGTTATTGCTTTTGGTGTAGGGGGAAGAGGTTACTGGTCAAATTAGATAGACAAATTCATAAATATTTCTGCCTATGAAAAGATCCCCTTGAAGAATGGAAACAAATATGGTATATATTATTTTACTTTTACAAATAAATTTTATTTATTTATTTATTTATTTATTTATTTATTTATTTGAGACAGGGTTTCTCTGTGTAGCTTTTGGAGCCTGTCCTGGAACTCACTTTGTAGACCAGGCTGGCCTTGAACTCACAGAGATTCACCTGCCTCTGCCTCCCGAGTGCTGGGATTAAAGGCATGTGCCACCACCACCTGGCAATTTATTTTATTTTTATTTAATTAAAATATATTATCTGTCTGAGTGTTTTGCTTGTATGTATGTATGTGTACAATGTGTGTGCTTGGTGCTAGCCAAGGTCAGAAGAAGTGTCGGATCTCCAAGGACTGACATTGCAGAGGCAGAGGGTTGTGAGCTGCTGTGTACATGCTGGGAACTGAACGCAGATCCTCTGTAAGAGCAACAGGAGCTCTTAACCATTGAGCCACCTCTCCAGTCCCACATTTTTATTTTCAACATCCTGGTTGTCCATATTGATTGGATACAAAGTGGCACTATGATTTAGAAATACAATATGAATACTTAAATCAAACAAATAGCATTCAACATTTCAAATATTTACTTTTTGTGGTGGGAATATTGGAAATCACTCTCTTGGCAACTTTGGTGTCTGCAGTACGCAGTTATTATTAACCATATTCACCTTGCTGTGCAATCCATCTCACAACTAGACAGAGAAACTTTTCTCATGTGTCACACAGTCTTTGTATCGCTCGATCATCTTGTCTTCATTCCTACCCAACACTACAGCTGAGAACCTCTGCTGTCTGACCTGTGTTTAATTAAGTTCCACTTTGAATGAGTATATGTTTTCTATTGGTCTTCCACGTCTGGCTTATTTTAATTAGTTCTTATGATCTTTTATTCCTTCTGTGATGTTGCAAATACTATAAACTCTTTGTCTGTCTGTCTGTCTGTCTGTCTATCTCTCTCTCTCTCTCTCTCTCTCTCTCTCTCGTGTGTATTGCATATGCATGTGTGTACATGTGTACATTTAAAATGGAGGCCATAGGAGGACATTAGGTATCTTCTTCTATGATCTGCTCTATCCCCTTGAGACAAGGCCTCTCACTTCCTGTTTTTCAGATACACTAACTAGTCTGCAAGCCCGATCCATCCGTTGGTCTCTGGCCCCTTCCTTCTCCTGTTTCTACCAGTGCTGGGGTTAGAAGCACGTACAGTCTTGCTTGGCTTTTTATGTGGGTTCAGAGATCCAAGCTCAGGCCCTTATGCTTACTCAGCAAGCATTCCTATCCACTGAGTCATCTCCTCAGCCCAAGAAATTCTTTCAAATGCAGAGCATCATTCCATTTTGTATACACATTTCAATTTTTTTATCAGCTCATCTGTTAATGGACATTTAGGTCAATTATAAAATTGGCCATTGTGAATGGCAGGGCAGTGAACATGAGAGTGCAGATATCCCTTTGTCTCGCATATTTCAAATCTTTTGGGTAAATATCCAGCAGTGGGACTGCTCTAACATATGGTGAGTCTGTATTAAAAATTTTAAATTAATTTCTGAGTGGGTTTTCTATAGGGTTTGTACTAATGTGTGTTCACAACTACAGTATCACAGGATTTGTGTTACTATACAAATGTTACTAAACAAATGTCAGTGAGGTGGATATGTGGTTATTTGATGTCAGTCTTTACAAATATAACCTTTAGCTGGAGGTTGACTGTTGCCCATGGAAGAGTGATGGGCATAGGCATCACCCTCTGAACAGGCCATTCACATCTGGTAAAGTCTGCTGATTGTTGTGACTATTCTCTAGGATTAGAACTGGACATAGTCAACTGCCAAACATGTCATCACATAGAACTTCATGGACGGCAACTGTTTGGGAGGTTAAAACAATTAACCAACCAACCAACCACCACTACCACCAAGCCTCAGTGCATGTCTCCAACCATCAAGCCTTCTTATTTAACATGGTTTCACTGCATGGTCATGTGAACTGTGTTTCTTTTTGCTGCTTTCTCAATTTTTTTTCTTCTTGATATGAAGAGTCCCATCTGCATGCAAAGGAAAAACCAGTTTCTCCGACGGAGTCTCACAGGGTATATTAACCACACTTAAGGGCAAGGCCCATGCCTAGTAGCAGACGGCCAACACAAAACGAACTCAGTAGTATTTTTTTTTGTAGACTTTTTGCCACATATGGCCTTGTTTGGGCATTTTTACTGGCCTTTTACTTGTGTATTATGATTTCTGACTTTGCGTTTTTATGGGTTTATTTGTGTGTATGTATGTGTGTGTTTCTTGTGCTTTTATTTTTCTTTTTTAAAAAACTCTGGGCTTGGGTGTTTTTTATTTGTTTATTTGCCTATTTGTTTTCTGAAGAGAGAGAGAGAGAGAGAGAGAGAGAGAGAGAGAGAGAGAGAGAGAGAATGAGAATGAAGAAATGGAGTTGGGTGGGTATGGAGGTGAAGAGAATCTGGGAGGAGTTGAGAGAAGAGAAACTGAGATCAGAATATATTGTAAGAAAAGATTTGTTTTCAATAAAATGTATATTGAAAATGTGTGTGTGTGTGTTTGTGTGTGTGTGTGTGGTAAATGATGACAAATCCATCCTCATCTTCAGTGGTTACTATAGTCTCCTTAAGTGGGAAAGGCACCCAAACCTCAGCAGAACACATTTTTTCTAGGTTCAGGGCATGCTGGATCTTTTGGTGCACAATTTTTCCTTCCATTTCTTTCAATCTGTTATTCTTTATGGAATATGAGGAATTAAAATTAGGTTTTCTTTTTTAGTACTAGACCCACAAAAGGATAACAGCAGTCACAGACGTTGCCTCAGAGCAGTGCATTGGGTGACAGGAACATTGTCTTTCGTGGTTTTACCTATCAAAACGTTAATCTTTTCATCTTGCAGTTTAGAATCAAGGCCGAAGAGATGTTTCTGTTTGGGGTCACACTCAGTGGCCAGCTTGTCACACAGAAAACAATCGGTTCTGAATGATGTGCTCTCCCTGCTGTAGAGGCTGTAGATACTTTCTGGGTTTTCTCCCCTCAGGCTCCAAGGTTTAGTCATGATTCATAGGATGCCCAAATGTCCAAGCCCCTTCGTTTCCATATAGATCTGTTAGCCCTGGGATGACTTGGCCCAAGTTCAGCAAATAACTGAAGAACACGTATCACTAAGACTATTTCCCTTGGCACTTAAGCCAAATTAACAAATAAATATCTGCTGAATTTTCAGACATCGTAGCCAAGTCCACAGTTTGAGTTTGTCAGTCGTTTCTTAAGGGGATTCGGTTTTGTTTATTTACTTTAAAACATATTGGTAATAACTTGAAATTTGCATTTTTATAATTCTCCTTCCAGGGTAGTTTAGATATTTTACATTGTGCTCATGGCTTGAAATTATTATATGACTTTTGTTCAAGTCTGGCTGGCTCTCTAAAGGGAACAGTTTATTGATGCATAAGTGTCTGCATAAGGCTGTTAAGAGGGGCTCCACAGCCTTGTAGATTACAGCTCCTGTTCTTCCTGTGCTCTCTGCATCCATCTTTATTTTTCACTTTCCTTTAACAGGAAGAAGAGGCATTATCTAGGCATTAGGGTAGCATACAAGTATTTTAGCCAACTTTAAAGGAATTTTGTAAGCGGTCATCTGAAAACAGATTTGCATATCAAACTGGAAAGAGTGCACTTTGTGACTTTGAAAAATGTAAGATAGGGAAACTGACATATCTGTAGAAGACCGTTTGGGGGATACCTGAATTCCAAGCCCCTCAAGACTTCCATCATGTGATTAGGTTAGGTTAAACACCGTTTTGCCAATGGGGAAGTTGAGGTTTCTGATTTTTTTGGTTGGGGGTTGACACTTCAGTTTGTACCCTTTTTAAAAATTTCTTCCTATCTAGTGTCCTTGTTAAAGGAGGATTTGCTGTTCTGGGGAAAATTAGGATCTCTGGAGCATGGAGAGAACCTAGAGGCATGTTTCTAGTGACCAGTGGCCAGGCCCTGCTCTGAATGCATGTCTGTCCATCCTTCTCAGACTCCCTGTCCATCTGACCCTTAACCCCAGGATGCAAGAATATTTCACCAGCTGCTTGAAAATATTTGCCTGTGCTGGGGAAGTCTGAGCCTATGAGCTGGATAATTCTACCTTGATACTGGGAAGTAGCTTTTCAGACTGTCCTGTCTCTGCCAGAATTTGGAAAGTGCCTGTTTCCATGGATGTGGCACCAGCTCTTTTTGTCCAGATTTCTAGCAGGCCCTGGAAAAAAAAAACAAAAGGATTTTCAATGCCCCTTTCTCCTTGTTTATGACCCCTCTGCCTCTAGCTCACCATGTTGGAAGAGCCTCAGGCCATGACCACAGCAGTATCTGGCCATAGTTATCTGTAAAACTGCATGTCACTCACCGTTCTGATACACAGTGTAAAACAGGGAACAGGAAACAGGTAGCAAGCCTGGCTGGGAGGCGATGCGATCGTTTTCCATGGCCCTTTCTCATTCTGCAGTCATCTTGGAAAGGGCTGTGTCCCTCTGTGGGCCTGCCACGGCCACAAGAGACTCAGTAACCAGAGCTGAACATCCCCTTATAAATCTCTCTGCAGCGCTCTGGTTTCTTGAGCCTGCAAAGAACTCATGTCTAAATGACAAGTTAGCCCTTGCATGACTTAGAGAGACTCCCCAAGTTTAGCCGATAATTTAAGAGCACTGTTACTACGCTGATGTTTAAACAGAAATGGTAGTGGCTTTAGGTGATACAGCTTTGGATCCAGGCATGAAGGGGCTTGTTATTTGGTTTTCACTTGGGACCACTAAGATGTTGTTAGCTCTCACCTCTAGCAGCTGCACATCCACTCTCCAAACCCTAAACCTGACAAAATCCCCTCTGTTCCTAAGAGGGAATATTTTGAGGGGCTTTATTGCACCTTTGTCTGGTAAAAATATGATGGAAAATGCGTTTTTAAAAATGATTTTTTTTATTGATTGTGTTGCCACTTCGTGGATAATTATTCTCTTGAGGGTATTTCTCATGGCTTCATTTATTCATTCTTTGCAATATGTCAGTCCCTGGTCTGTCCAGATCCTGAGCGTTAAACCCTGAAACCCTCATCCCTCTGGAGAGTGCAGTGGCTCTTCTTTGAAGAAGGATGTGGCAGAACTGAGTCTCACGGGGGCCGGAGGCAGTGACTCTGGCAGACACCTGAGATTCTCAAGCTGTGGACACCTGTGCTGTTTTTCTTTCCCTTTTAAGATTGCCCTGAAGGTTTCAGGGAGCACTCTGTGTACAACAGGTATCAAGTCTTGTTGATGTCTTCTGTGATTGGGAACACAGTCAAAGCCATCGAGGTGTCACAGAAGTCCATCTGACTGAAGAGAGAGCCTTGGGATAGGAGCAGCATTTCAGGGGCTTGTCTAGGAGCCGGGCTTGTCAGGGCGGCAGGTATTGCTGTTAATTGGAAACACTTGTCAAAGTGACACGACCAGAGAGGCCTGTAGGAGTGATCATACTCAGTGAGTCTGTCAGAATGAAGTCTGGGAGAGCAACAGAGGTCTCGGGACCCAGACCTAAAGGCGACGATGGTTTTACTTCAGCAGCAAGAATGCCTTTGTGTACACAAGTTGGGAAGCGAACCAGTACTTTCCTTTAGAACATTCATATTTTGGGCTAAAAATACGCTCGTTAAATTTGAACAACTTGTAGCTGATACAGAGTCAAATGGTTTTTTGTTTCTTTTGTTATTTCATTTTATGTTGAGAATTAAACCCAAGGCCTTGTGCATGCAAGACAAGTATTCCATCACTGAACTTTATTCCCAGCCCTTGTAAGTTTTTTAATTTTAATTTTAATTATTCTTTTGAGACAGCATCTTACTAAGTTGCCCAACGTGGCCTTGAGCTCACTCTGTAGTCTACCCTAACCCTGAATTTGTGATTCCCCCTGCCTCAGCCTCCTGAGTAGCTGGGATTATAGGCCTGTACCCGTAACTCTGGTTAAAGTATTTTTTTTTTAATTTTTGTTTATTCATTCAAGTAATCGAACTATTGTTTTGATGCAGAGACAGCAGAAGCAAGGGGTGGGGGCGGGGGAGCTAAGGCTTGCTGTGGTCCTCTGACACTCCCTTGTCCTTTTTCCTCTCTCTTTCTCCACTACAGGAACTCCGGTCTGGTTCTACATGCAAATCGCGCCAATAAGAAACGAGCATGAGAAAGTGGTCTTGTTCCTGTGTACGTTCAAGGATATTACACTGTTCAAACAGCCAATAGAGGATGACTCAACGAAAGGTAATTTCCCAAAGGAAGTGTCTCTACCTAAGAAGCTGGTGGCCTTTTATCTGCCACGTCTTCTTATGGCCCTTTGTCTATTCTACAGTCATCCTAGTGAGAAGTTGGAAGGAATTCCGCAGAGTACGGTTAATTTGGGAGCAGCCTAATGGGCATTTCAACACCCTGTACCCAGTGAGCTTTAGCCTGGAAGATTACACCTACCAGGACTGCCTTCACTGAGCTCCTACCAGAGAGCTGTTCATAATTTGATGGAGTTTTGGTCAACTGGTGGAGTTTTACCGTCTGATTACTTTCAGCTTCTATTTATTCAGTTGTGTGTTCTCTTGAGTGGAAGTTGTATAATTTTGTCATAAAGAGAGTGGCTGGCACAGTGCAAGCCTCCCAAGCGGAGCATTATTGACTGCAGCATCCAGAGATGTGGCTACGGAAACCTAGAGTGCTCTTACCTCTTTCCAGTGTAATTTATTCCCAATTTATTTTCTCCATTTGGGTTTAAATTAGAAGCGGGTGTCATATAAATGAAGGCTTTAGAATTCATTTAGAAACAGGTTTTATGAAATGTTATTTTTTTAAGAACCTCTTAGGAGACCAAAAGGAAATGCCTGCCTTTATGCATTTGGCAAACATTCCCTTCTCTTCCCTTCCTTCTTAAAAAAAAAAAGAAAAAAAAAAAAGCACAGAGATTTAAGCTTTCCAATTGAAACTATAATTACAGAAAATGGCATTATTTTATCCTTTGCAGGTGAGTCTAAATACATGTCTCTATCTATTCACTTGTTTTGTTAGTATCAAATTAAAAAGAGAAACTTTACAATGTACCAACTATTGAAAATAGGACCAAACAAATTAATTTATATGTGTCTCTGAAATTTGAGACTCGATGAAATCACTTTCTGGAAGATTAAGTAAAATACCTACTTTAGGGTTCAGATCTCCCACCCCTCTAGCCATCCTATTGTGTAACTCAGGCTGACCTGCAGCTCAGCATTTCTTCTGCCTCAGTCTTTCAAATGCTGGAATTACAGGCATGCACCATCACACCCAGCTAAGGCTACTTTTAAAACATACTAAAACATATTTCTAATCATCTTGGCCCTGAATGTTGACTTATTTCTTTGACACTTTATGATGTTTCAGACAAGGGCTAGAAAAGGTACCCTTTTCTTAGTTGTACATGGAACACTTACCAAGTATACTATATTCTGAGTCACAAAAATTTTGATCAATTTAAACCTTTGAGAAATGAGTCTCAGACCATAATGGAATTAAATTAGAGATCAATAACTGAAAGACGCACAGAAAAATCCAACAATTTGGGAATTAAACAACACATTTCTAAATAATCCATCAGCCAAAAATATCTTGTTACAAATATTTTGAATAAAATGAAAATTTAGCTTTTTCAAATTTTTGGAAGAGAGTAAATGTTATATGTAATGTAATATATAATATTAGATGCGCATATTTAAAGAAAATGACAAAAATATGTAATATTAGATGCACATATTATAAAGAAAATGACAAAAATATGTAATATTAGATGCATATATTACAAAAGAAAATGACTGAAAACCCCCCAATAACTTAGTTTCCATCTTAGGAAGCTACACAAAGAAGAGAATTTTAAACTAAAGCAAGCTGAAGACAAGACATCATAATCTATATGGGAGAAATCACTGTAAAACAGGACAACTTTAGGGGAAAACCCACCAAAACTCAACACTAATTATAATAATGAAAATACAATTATAGTCAATAAATTTCTACCTCTGATAACCAAGAAAAAAGGGGAAGACACAGATTACCAAGACTGGAAATGAAGGTCTACCTCCACTCATCCTGTGGCTATTGAAGCCTAGACAATGATCACCCTGTGGTCACCACTGATGACTTCTAGGATAGAGACCAATCTCTCCAAATTCACTTGGGGAGGGAGAAACAGAAAACCTTAACTGCATCACCATTAAATCCTTAAGCAGTAAAGAGTAATTGACCAACACCAAGGAAATAGAAAGTGTGAATAGTTTTATCAGCAGACCCTAATAAACACTGAAGGAAGATATTTCTTTTTCCTTCTTCAGGATTTCACACACGTATATAGTGAAATATGATCATTGCCGCCCTTAGTCTCCTCTATAAGTTCCCCTCCCCTTCCTAAAAATGTCCCCCTCCATACTCAGCCCTAAATGGGCCATCTTTATCAACCTCCCAAACCATCAAGGCTCAAGGAACATTGTGGAAGAGGAGGCAAAAAGAACGTAAGAGCTGGAGGGTGGGGAGGAGGCCTGGGAAGTGCTGTCTTCAGGACGTAGCATAGCTGGTGTCCACATGAACTCACAGCGCCTGTGATTGCCTGCACAAGACTTGTGTGTTCAAGTTCCTTCCAGAATGCAGAAACAGAGGGAAGTTTCCCAACTCATGTGATGAGACCAGTACCACTCTGATACAAAACCCTGCAAAGATATTACAGAAAAGGAAAATAATAGATGAGTTTTTACTCTCTACATAAAATATTCCATAAAACTGAAATCATAAAATATAAGAAGGGTTACACATGACAACCAAATGGATACAGTCCTCAGAAAACAATTCCCCCAATCCACCCTATCAGTGAGGTGGTAAAGAAAAGGCCTTTGATCGATCCCATCAGTCAGCATAGAGAAAGCATTTGAAAAAAATTCAACACTCATTCATGATTCAAAATCTCCAGAAAAGTAGGCGTGGGGGGATGATCTTCCCTTTTTTTCATAAGAAACATCTGTGAAAACCTTAATATTAACAGTGAACTGTATCTTTGCATGAGGTATTTAAAAAAAAGATAAAATAATTGATATGTGATTGGTGACCTAAAACACTCTTCAAACGAATTTTAGTGTCTTCACCATGAATAGCACTCAACTTGAGTGAAGAGTTTTTATATCATATTTTTAGCCCCAGATATACACGTATTTATATTAGAGGAATTTTTTTCTGATTTACTTTTTATAATTTTATGAGACACTTGAAACCAGCCAAGGAAAGGGCAGTGTTTTCCCACCATTTTGACTTGCTGAACATTAATGGTAGTTAGTAACTTTGTATTTATGGAAACTGGAAGTTGACAGCATTTTGCTATGAATTGGGGCGGGGGTGGGGTGGGAGGGGTGGGGGGGTAGGGGCATGTGCTGATACTTCAAGAGCTGACTTTTATCTCTGAACGTAATGCTTCTCCACTCTTCTGTTCTCACCTCTATCACTCTGCATCCCTGTGTAAGTATCACAGAGTGCTTGTAAGGCACGGTCTCTTTGTCTGCTTTTATAAATTATTTTGAATAATACCAGACAAGTCAGGCCACTTGACTGTTGAACAGTGAGTTCAATAAGTATGCAAATCAAAATCCTGTGAACAGCATTGGTATAAAATATCTCTTTCTAGTGCCAGGAATTCTAGAAGATAGGCTAATTTGAAAAGAATTTTTGTTCTGAAACTCTTGTATGCTTTCCCTATACATAACAGATTACTGAAAAAGCATTGCATAATGCAGTTATGAATGCTGCATATGAACTACTTTCTATTATTCATGTGAACTGTACATTGAACATGAAAAATTCAAAAGACATGAAATATTTATACCATTAAGTCATCATCCTACTGTATCTTTGAAGCTAGTGATATAGGAACAGGGGAGTTTTTTTGGAGGCTTGGTAAAATAGTGTGTTTTTCTATTTTTAAAGACAAATAAGAAGAAATGAGTCTTTTGGATAAATGACACATGTAATCTCATTATAATACCACAATATCAAATTGAATAAGAAGATTGTAATGTCGCCCTTGATCAAGCCTTTGGCCTTCGAGTTACTTAATATAAACTTTTTCATGATTTCCATAAGAATATCCTATTCTACTAGCCTTACTTTTATCTTTTTTTTTTCCCCAACAAATGTTGAACTGAGAGTATTCCTGGGAATACAGGAGCAGCCCTTTCTCTAGTATTCCAGGGGAAGACTAATACGTTAATAGTAGAAGCTTTGCTCTATGTGTTCTTGGTGAGCAGCTGAGTTTGAGGAAGGTAAATGTGAGAAGTGTTAAGCGAGTGAGGCAGTGATTAGACAAGGGAGACACAGGACCACTGGGCAGCATGGAGGTCTTCTGAGGCTCTTGGTCCAGAGTTTCACTAGCATCAATGACCATCATTCTGTTCTCCACTTTTGTCCAGTCAGAGGAATGGAGATGAGCAGGGGGTAAAACATTGGATTTATCTGAAGTTCAGTTTTGATTAGGTGCAAGAGAAAGAATCTAAGAAAGGACTATTGATTAGACAAAGGCTTATGTCCTTCAAAGATTTGCAAATGTGTTGGTTTGCATTCATACCGATCTCCGGTTTCTATTGGCGTTTCTCCCCAAAAACCCAGATATATAGTCAAATGACTTGAAGGCACAGACTCTGAACTTTGCTTCTGAATCATCTCAGACAGTGACCATGACAGTTATGGTTGCAGAGATTGAGTGAAACTCTGCTCGTAGCAAATCCTACGTTCACCAAAATTCCATCCTGAATTATTTTGTTTTTGTTCTTAAACTGTGTGGTAATGCCTGATATCAGCAATGCTTTTGAATTATGCCATAAGGGATAACAGCTAAAATTACTGATAGGAAGGTTATCAACTCTGATGGACAGTCAATACCTACCAGGCACTCTACGTTCATTATTGCTCATTTCACCAAATTTGAAATTAATGTTATTATCTCCACTTTACTGCCAGAGAGCCTAACACTCAGGCTGACTTCAAGCCTCAAGTTCTCCATACTGCCCATTGCTGTCTTGTCTTCTGCAATGGGGATTCACTGGCAGGCACAGCCACCTTAATTCCCTGTTCCTAAGCATAGGCCTTGTGACGATGCTATCTTTCTTGACAAAGTTGTGCTCTTGGAACCAGCTCAACTTCCTGATGCTAATTCCACAGGGTGAAGTAGTCTTGTTATCTTTTGTACCTGGTATTGTGATGCTGAAAGTGTTGTTCAGATAATCTGTCAATAGTTTCTGATACTTTATCTATCATAACATGGAAATTGCAGCCCAGAGGTCTATACTGTGGATTATCTTATATGTTCTAAAGATCATTATCCAAATCTCTGCCCATTGATACTGTACAGACTTTTCAAACATACTTCCAAACCGCTAAGATAATTATAGTGTGAAATACCCTCTGCCAAGTAGTCATGGTACCTTTTTGCCAGTAATGAGGCAAAAAAAAAATTCTTCCAGAATAAAAATAACATCAAAAAAGTAACCTACTTGCAAAAGCCAATGATTTTCTTTAGAGAGGAGATGATGGAAGAAATAGGAGTAATTATGCCAGGCAGTCTCGTTGGCTGAGAGCAAAATTGTTTACCTAAGCTTTTTCCTTATAGATTAGAATCTTGTGTTGCAGTCCAATAGATTGATTTAACTGCCTCTGTGACTTCCTTTCATTTTTAAGATTAGGCAGTCCATGACAAAGAGGTTAATTGCAACCCAATAGAGCTAAACTAATGTTTTATTAAGAAGGAGTTGGCAGCCCGGGCTTTTAGGAGAACAAATGTTCTCATAATGCCATGAACAACTTACAGTGCAAGCATTCTGCTCGCCATACGCAACTGTCTGTCCGTATTACCCCATATCGATCACGTCTAAGTAACATCAGCGAACTGCTGAGCCATCAGTTGTCGCACCAGGTTGGTTTCCGTCGAGGTGAGCTGGGGGGAGTGCAGTTGTGTGGAGATGTGAGAACTGCTGATGAGCCTTTTTTTTCCTCTGACCTAGACAGTGTGGCTGTGTGACTTTTTCAAAGTTTGTCTGTAACACGGTGTGTGTGTGTGTGGGGGGGGCATGTTCCACAGCACAAAAGGATGGGCATAAGAAAATTCAACTTGGCGCGGTTTACAGTAGGGAAAAGTCTGGAAACTTCTAGAACATGTGTCAGTGAACTGTTAAGGAGACACAAGTGCCCCATTCCTAGAGATAATGGGGAGCAGGCAAGAGTGAAGCACCATGTGGGTTGATGGGAAGATAAGAAGGGAAACTTCAGGTTATTGTGTTTGGTGCGGCTTTTGTTTTTTTTTTCCAGTGAGGCATGTGGGGAGGCAGGGGAGGTAAGGAGGTATAGAAGTCTTCAGACAAGTGCTAACTTTAGAGCATTCCAGCAAGAGAGTCCCCCTGGCCTGTGAACTCTGGGAGCAGTAATTCCTGCTCTTCTACTAATTTACATATGAAATGGAACACATCTTGACTTAGCTTTGGTTCACCACCTTCCGGGACATGTTGATAGCAAAATCCTAAATGATGATTCTCTGACCATTGCCCTTGACCTTGGTTTCTCTAGGAAGAAAGAATCCTTTGCGAATCTTTGCTTGTTAATCTCTGTGCTTCCCTATGCCAGAGCTGGCCCATCACCGAGTCCTGCCTTTCTTTCTCGCTAGTGGTTCCTCAGCTTCTTTCCCATGATTAGGAACACTCTACCTTCTGTGGTGATATTGTGTCCCCTAAAATATTGTGCACCCTAATAAACTTGTCTGGGGTCAGAGAACAGAACAGCCACTAAATAGACATAGAGGCCAGAAAATGGTGGCACACACACCTTTAATCCTAGCCTTCTGAAGGCAGAGATCCATCCGGATCTCTATGAGTTCAAAGCCACACTGGAAACATCCAGGCATGGTGACACATGCCTTTAATCCCAGGAAGTGATGGCAGGAAGCAGAAAGGTATATAAGGCATGAGGACCAGGAACTAAAGTCTGGTTAGCTGTTAGGCTTTTAGCAGCAGTTCAGCTGATATTCATTCTAGAAGAGGACTCCGAGGATTCCAGTTCGGGGATACAGGGTCAGCTGAGAAGTTGGCGAGGTGAAGTCAGCTGTGGTTTGTGTTCTGTCTCTCTGATCTTTCAGCGTTCACCCCAATACCTGGCTCCAGGTTTGTTTTTATTAATAAGACCTTTTAAGATTCGTGCTACAACCTTCCTCATTCCAGAGTTCCTCCTTAATGTCCTGAATATGACACCTACTGAAAGCGGAGCCTAGCTCCCTTGTTACATTTTAATTTTAATTGTATATAAGGCAGGTGATACACTAATCCCTGTATAACTTTTTCACTTCTGCTTCATTTATTCAACAAAAATGTCATTAGTGTCCTTTACAAGTTGTGTTGATCAGATTATATATAGTTGTACAGACACATTTAAACTAATGTTTTGTGAGTATTTAAATTAGGAACTACTGCTCCCTAATTATGGATGCAGCACTATCACTATGTGGCAATAGCTTTCACTATTGTGTTTCCCCTTCCTTACTTCTCATTCTGGGCATAGTAAGAGATGAGTGGATGCCAGCCTTCTGAAGGTCTGTGTTCTTCCTTGATTCATTGGATATATTCCTCCCACATTTCCCTTTGTTCCCAGAAGTTTTTCTAGACAAACATTATTGGGTACACAGAATGAAAATGGTTTTCTCTTTTAACCCTACTCAGATATACAGAAATCCAACATCACCTTTCTTAGAAATATAAGCCTTCAGTAAGAAAAAAGATGAGCTAAGAAGTTTCTAGAAATAGCCTAGACAGCTATATGCTCAGCTGATGTAAGATGAGGACTTATCAGATATATTTTAGCATGTTGATGAGGGGTGTCTGGAATAGTCATAGTCACCTGACAGCACTTTATCATTTACACCCCACCCAGCAAAGCTGACCAAGGCCCACTGTAATAAGACATGAATGGGCTTTAGTCTCAAATAAAATTGGATTAGTCAGTTGTCTTTTGTTAATTTTCTTACAGCCTTTAGTGCTACCATAAAGAGATGAGCTTTAATAACCTGAAGTAAACCATGGCTACACTGATGTTGTTACTGTCACATGATGTGTGTACTATGGGGTATGGATGAGGGCATGCCCTTCCTATAGGTGGACCAAAGAAGCTTCCAGAAAGCAGTAATCCTTCACTTGTGGCTGAACTGCCATTAGCCAAACAGATGGAAAGGGGAAGAGAACTGCAGACAGGCAGGATGAGTGTAATCTAGAAGAGAATGGGACATTGCAGTGTGTAAAAAGTACTCTGGAAGACTTAATTATATTCTGAATTTATTCTTCAATTAATTTTCTATGGGTTTAGTAAGGTTGGAAAACAGTAAGACGGCGGAAGATAGATGTAGTGTAAATCCTTGTCAGTATAAGCTAAACGGCCTCTCTTCTAAGGACACAGTATTATCCTGGAAGTCTCCAGGCTGATGCCAAAGATTGAAGTGGGAAAGTGTGATCTGATTGGTGTTTCAGAATGAATCTCACCAGTGTGTAGATATGTTCTCAGGGGGTTGTCCCCTGACTGCAGTGACACTCACTGTACCGTGTGACAAGTAAGAATGGAAGAAATTCAGTTTGAAAGATTCATAAATTATAAACTAGAAGGCTTCTGTGTGTGTGTGTGTGTGTGTGTGTGTGTGAATGCTTATGTGTGTTTGTGGGTGTGTGTGCATGAGTGTATGTGTGCATGCATGCATGCGTGCATGTGTGTGTGTGTGTGTGTGTGTGTGTGTGTGTGTGTGTGTG
>CABHPQ010123901.1:1415-16573 GCA_902168405.1 Peromyscus aztecus
GGGCACAGGCATCTGTGTGCCTATGTATGTGTGTGTCATTGTAACCTGTAGGAGTCAGTTCTCTCCCATCATGTAGGTCATGGGGACTGAACCCATGCTGTCAGCCTCAGGGGCAGGTGCCTTTACACACTGAGCCACCTTGCCCACTCTGGCTTTATTTTAAAAAGTGCAACGGAAGGCTGGGCATGGTGATGCGTGCCGGGATTCCTAGCACTCGGGAGTTAGAGGCCAGGGAGTTTGAGGCCACTGTGATACAGAGTTCCAAGCCAACTAGGGCTACATAGTGAGAGAGTGTCTCCACACACACACACAAATAAAGAAACAAAAGAGGTGACAAACTTTTGTAAAGCCACAATCTGAACAAGCAGGAACCCCAGTTGGTCACCCCTCCCATTCTCTCCTTGACTACCCCTTAAATTTTGGGCCTGGGGTCATCCTCATTTTTCTGTCTTTGGTTTCATCTCTAAATGGTATATCCCTAAAATGTACTCCCCCACTCCAATTTTTAGTTTCCCTTTTAAATAATCTTAAGGGTCTTTTAAACCCAGGGCTAATGGATAAGAGGTGCCTGGAACCTGGGGCTCCCACTGAGCATGTCCTCACTGGCATAAAATACTTCTCCTTTGGGTCTGAGTGGGGAAGGTCTCAGGCTGGGCCATGGCCAGATGGTCAGAAGCAGGGTGAAGCCTTCAAAGGTAGGTGTGTGTTCCCAGCAGAGCTGTGTGTTGTCTCTGAACCTTAGGAAAACCTGGGTGGAGTCACACTACATTTGGGCTTCCCAGGACACAGTCTAGTTTAGCATGTCTGTGCCCCAACCACAGGACTCTGCTCACAGGAAGAAGCCAGCAAAGGGGCAGGGCTGGAGCCTACAGATACATGTCCAGCCCTTCCAGGGTGAACAGCCAAGGCAGCTCCCCTGGTCAGGGGTTTACATCCCAGTGCCAGCTGCCCTTAAACAACATCATGGTTTGATTTTCTCCCCAGAGTACTGTTTGGCAGCACAGCATTTGTGGAGACTGGACTGAATACTCAGGTCAGAGGCTGCCCCCCCGCTGCAGCTCAATTCTTGGTGAGATGGGGGATGAGGCTGAGCAACCTCTGGGATTAGGGGAACACTGACTGGGGGGTTGATACCCAGACAAAAACCTGGTCCTAGCTTTCAGACTTGCCCCTGAAATTCATGAAAAGGGAAGTTAGCACTGGGTGGGGTTGGGGTATGGGGCACTTCCTGCTTACTTTAGCAGCTAGGGGCCAGAAGATCCGCCCCTGTTCCAATAGATTAATTATGAGCTGCAGCCATGACTGAGGCCTTCCTAGAATCCACCAAGATCTTCAGCCTCTCCCAAAAGCCACTGCCATGGATGATTCTAGGCAGAGTTAGAACTACTAAGCTCTACCTAGGGGAAGTAGGAAGTCTCCCTCAGATACCATAGCCTGTGTTTCATCTGCCTCGGCTCCAGACCCATGTCCTCCCAGTCAGTCAGAAAGTGGAATCCAGAGTAGGCAAAGAGTGTAGCACAGCTCCTCAGGGGCAGAACAGGGCAGGGCTGACCTCATTTAGATTTAGAGCTGGGCAAAGTGCTGGGCACCCACCCCAGACATTCTGGGGGAGGACTCGAGTGTGCCCCAAAGGGGTGGGAAGTATAGGCTGCTGCCAGGATTACGTTGTGCGGCACAGCCTCTGCCCAGTACAAGTGCAGAAAACACCAGCCAGGTTGATTTCTTGGGTCTGTTCTTTCCAGGAGGTAATGTGAATCCTGGCCAAGCCCGAAAAAGTCATTGTACTTTATAGCCACCTGTGTGGGAACAGACAGCTGAGTGAGGGGTCCAGACAGCTTCCCAAAGTACCAGTTAAGGGTAGCCAGGGGCGGGAGCCCTGAGGTAGTGGCAGCAGGCTGCCCAAGGCTGAGTTGCTGTAGGAGTGGCCAGGTGCCAATTCTGGGACTCTCCAGGTGTCTTGCCTGTTTCTGTCCCCACCCTCCTCTGCTGGGCTGCGGCTGAGATGATTGCCCTGGCAACCTGAGTCAGCTCTGTTTCTTTTCTCTCAGGGCAAGGTGAAACCAGCCCTCCTGGCTATGGGAGGAGCCGTGGTGGACGATGGTCCCACTGGAGTCAAGGCCCCTGATGGCGGCTGGGGCTGGGCTGTCCTCTTCGGCTGTTTCATCATCACGGGTTTCTCCTATGCCTTTCCCAAAGCAGTCAGCGTGTTTTTCAAGGAGCTCATGCATGAGTTTGGGATTGGCTACAGCGACACAGCCTGGATCTCCTCCATCCTGCTGGCTATGCTCTATGGCACAGGTGAGGTGGGTCCACAGGTATCCAAGGGAGCACAGAGGGATGGGGTAAATCCTTGAGTGGGCATTGGTTCTCTGAAGGGCAAAGTGTAAGTGTGTAGGCTCCTCCCAGTGGTCAGGCTCCACAAGCGGTTCCTTCAAAGAGGTTGATGCCTGTTGACCTGCTTAGGTCATGTGAGGAGCTGGGCTCTGCCCAGTGTCCACGAGTCACCTTGCACTAAGAACCTAGCCCCCAGTGCCAGCACACCTGATAATTGAGGGTCTTACGTATTCTGGTGGGCAGGGATGGGGCAGAGTCAAGCCAGATGCCTGGCCCCTGCCTCAGCTACCTTCTCTACACAGGGCCACTCTGCAGTGTGTGTGTGAACCGTTTTGGCTGCCGGCCTGTCATGCTTGTGGGTGGCCTCTTTGCATCCCTGGGAATGGTGGCCGCATCTTTCTGCAGAAGTATTATTCAGATCTACCTCACCACAGGGGTCATCACTGGTGAGTTGGGTGGGACCTGCAGACCTTCTGTGCATGATCTGTTCTGAGTTTGGGGGAAAGTTGAGCACTGTTGGGCTTCTTGGCTGTACCCTTCCCTCCCATTCATCAGTCTGACGAGATGTGTGGCCAGTGTCTGAGGCTCTGTACTTTGAGACCCACTAGATGCTCACCACCATTTGCAATGGACCTGAGCTCCGGGAAGTTGGGGTGTGGATGAAGGTATGGGAGACACAGGGGTCTAAGCTGCCTTGCTTGGAAATCTGAGTCACAAGGTCTAAGGCTGCCTTCCCTGCAAGTCCTGGCCATGGGGTTTAACTCTGCTCCTCTTGGAGATCTGGGCCTGGGGTTTCATACTGCCTTCTTTGCAGGCTTGGGTCACAGGGTTCCACATTGCCCTACTTGGGAGTCTGGGTTTGAGGTCTTACACTGCCCTCTCTTACAGGCTTGGGTCTGGCTCTCAACTTCCAGCCCTCCCTCATCATGCTCAACCGGTACTTCAACAAACGGCGCCCCATAGCCAATGGGCTGGCAGCAGCAGGCAGTCCAGTGTTCCTTTGTGCACTGTCTCCACTGGGGCAGCTACTGCAGGACCACTATGGCTGGAGAGGTGGCTTCCTCATCCTGGGGGGCCTGCTGCTCAACTGCTGTGTGTGTGCTGCGCTCATGAGGCCACTAGTGGCACCCGTGGCGAGTGGAGGGACTGAGCCCCGTGCACCCCAGCGGCCATCAAAGCATCTTTTGGACTTGAGTGTCTTCCGAGACCGTGGCTTCCTCATCTATGCAGTGGCTGCTTCTGTCATGGTGCTGGGGCTCTTTGTGCCCCCAGTGTTTGTGGTGAGCTATGCTAAGGATCTGGGTGTGCCTGACACAAAGGCCGCCTTCCTTCTCACCATCCTGGGCTTCATTGACATCTTTGCCAGGCCCACAGCTGGTTTCATAACGGGGCTCAAGAAGGTGCGGCCCTACTCTGTCTACCTCTTCAGCTTTGCCATGTTCTTCAATGGCTTCACCGACCTGACAGGCTCCACAGCCAGTGACTATGGTGGCCTGGTGGTCTTCTGCATCTTCTTTGGCATCTCCTATGGCATGGTAGGGGCTCTACAGTTTGAGGTGCTCATGGCTATCGTAGGCACTCAGAAGTTCTCCAGTGCCATCGGTCTCGTGTTGCTGTTAGAGGCTGTGGCTGTGCTCATCGGACCCCCATCAGGAGGTGAGTGCTGCTGGCAGGGGACACCAGAACAGGGCAAGGCCTGGCCTCCCTGAGGAGGGGCTACCTACCCCCCCTTCCTTTCATAGCTGCTTTAGGAGACTGGAAATGGATAGGATCTGGGGCCAGCAGATGTCAGCAGTAAGTGCTGGCTCTGAGCCAAGACAGGCATAAACTTTGGTCCTTTTACTTTCTGAAGGCCAGCCAAAAACACTCCATTGAAATTGAGAATGGCTTTAGCTGGAGAGCGCGGCCTAGCTATCCTGGACTGAGTCTCTTACTCCACAGCCCTTTCTGATCCCCTTATAGCCTCTGGCTCCTTCTTTCTCCAAGAATGGTCTTGGGGTCCTCAGTTACTAGGTATACAGGGCCTTGCTAAGCCATGTTTCTTTCTAGGGGTCTGTGACTGGGAAGGGAGATATATGCCCATGAGTGCAAACCTTCAAGGCCACTTCTATCCATCCTTTTTGATTCATACTTTGCTCTCTTGGGGAGGAGAAAGAGGAAGAGGCTGGAGAGGGCTGGGCAGATGCTGCTGGGGATGGAGTTCAAGGCAGACAGGGTGACTGCATGTGTGAGGCATTCCCTCAATGCCAGGAGATGGAACCCTGGCCCAGGGTGAAAGCAGGGTACTCCCAGGAGCTTCTAGTGAGCTGGGTCTTCTTTGCAGGCAAGCTGCTGGATGCCACGAAAGTTTACAAGTATGTGTTCATCCTGGCGGGGGCTGAGGTGCTCACCTCCTCCCTTGTGCTGCTGTTGGGCAACTTCTTCTGCATCAGGAAGAGGCCCGAGGTGACCCAGCCTGAGGTGGCAGCCTCAGAGGAGGAGAAGCTCCACAAGCTCCCTGTGGACTCGAGGGAGGTGGAGCACTTCCTGAAGGGACAGCCTGAGAAAAATGGGGAGGTGGTTCATACCCCGGAAACCAGCGTGTGAGCGGCCTGGCCGGGCGGGCAGGGAGCAGGGAAGAGGTCCAGAGACTGGCAACGCTCATATTTATTTCACAAACAGGACCAGCTGAGGCGGGGCCATCTGCTCAGCTCTGGCTGCCTGGTCAGCGGGTCAGTGTTTTGCGGGGAGAGGTGGCGGGGTGGGAACCGTGTCGTTCCAAAGTGGATCTGCGGTGAAGCCAAGGAAGCCGCACAGTTACCAGCCGGCAGACCAGGACCCCAGCCTGCTGAGCCCAAGCAGCCTGTGCCTCCCCCGCCCCCCACTGTGGCCAAGGACCTAGAAACCCACACTTAGGAGACAACACGACTTTAATCAGAGGGCAGGGCTGGGAGGGGCTGGCAGGTGGGTGCTGCCTGCGGGGTCCTCCCTGACCCCACCATCCGACCCCCACCTCTGGCCCTGGTCTCCTACATTGCCAATCATCCCTCTTGTCTAGGGGACAAAGAGCTCCTTCTACCTGAGAAGGTAGAAATAGTCTTGTGTGTAGAGGAGCATCAGAGGGCCTGTCTCCAGGAGCTGTCTGGTTCTGGGCAGTGGTCTGTTCACCCTGAGTCCCACCTTTGTTAAATAACAAACTGCTGATTCTTAAAAAGTGGTTCTGATCTTCATTAGCTCTCCCAGTTCTGCCTGCTGTAACCTTCTCTGCTGCCCCTAGGGTTTGTTCAGCAGCCACAGCGTTCATATAGCAGGAAGAAAAGGGGAGAGGGGAATATCAAGGGAGGGAGAGGGGTGCCAGGGTGGCACTCGGAGGCCATGGGAGCCCCCAGGGGTGAGGAGACTGAGCTGAGATACAGCATAAGCTCTGTTCACTGTCTGTGGGCTTCCAACGTTAAGTTTCCTGCCTTCCGTTTATTCACCCCTCTGGAGGGCTGGTATTTTCTCTATGTAGTCAGCACCTGCTGATCCTGCTCCCCGTCCTCTGTCCAGCCCATGCTCAGCACTCGGGTTTGCCCTGGGCACCTCGCACCCACCTGCCCTGTGGCCAGTGGCGGCCTGCGTGGCTGGAAGCCCGGTCAGAGGCCGCTGGGGCCGCCTCAGTAGGTGGTACGTCGTGGGCGCTGGGGACGGCAGCGGGCACCTTGGCGGGCCGCATGCAGCCGGAGAGACGACACGTCCCTGCTCCTCTGCAAGGAAAAGGAGGCAGTGCTCACATCTGGTGCCAGCCTCCCATTCTCCCTGCTGGGTCTGGCTCTGCTCAGCGCCATGAGGAGGCCAAGGGCTTGCAGCTCTGACCCAGTCTCAAGATTCTGGGGTGCCTCTCCTATCTGGTCCTTTTGTCCCCTCTAGGAAGTCAGCTGGTGGGCAGTGCTGGTGGCAGCTGTGGTCACATGCATCCTGGAGTCTCAGCTGCCAACCTCACCAGAGCAAGTGGGAATGGCAAGGATCTCTCAGACTTAAAGACAGGCCAAGCCCCAACTGTGGCGTTAGCTGCCCCTAGAAACTAGAGGGAAAAGAGACAAAGTGGTGGGGAGTGGGTAGCATTCTGATGCAGACACTGGGCCTCGGTGGACATAGCCTGCTCTGCCCACCTCTCAGCCAGCCTCACTCCTCAGGACCTGCAAGAGCCTTCCTCTACTCCTAGGCCTAGCTGCAGCAATTATACTGATGGAATCATTGCCTGAGAGCAGCTCTTGGTGGGAGGGCACAGGAAAGGCCTTTTCCTAGAACTATCATCTGTACTGATCAGACTGATTTCCCAATCTCTTACACCCTAAACCAGCTCTTAACCTCACTAAGCTGCATCACCCTGGGTGAGAGCACCAGGTCATCCTACCCCTTCCATAGGGCACAGATCCATAGTGGGCTGGAGTCTTTATAAGAGAGATGCTGGGTGGCCCTGAGACCCCTCTCAAGCCTGTATGTGCTGGTGGGATCCCACTTGCACCCCACGGTGGCAGCCTCTGTGCCCTGTAATGAACAGGTGGTTTCATCTGTCTGCATTTCTGCAGAGATACTTTCCAACTGGACAAAAGCAAACTCCCTGTCCTCAAAGTATGGCTGCTGGAACACCTAGAGTGGTAACCACCCCAAAGAGATGATTCATGAAGCCAGAAAGACCTAAGGAGGGACTGTGAATGCTCTGGCAGCAGCTGGGGACACATCAGAGGACACACTGAACAGACTGCCCTGTAGGGGCTGAATGGAGTACCAAGGATATTCAGTATCCTCTGAAGACCCAAGCCTGAGTGACAATGGAGAGGCCTGTCCATCCAGACTCACCTATATATAACTGGGCCTGCAAAGGTCCAGGGAAAGAGATATCTTCCCAAATCAGAGTCTGAGCAAATGAGCTAGGTTTATGGGCTACTACTGCCCAACCTACTGGGTCTGTCTCCCCAAACCCTATACTCTTGGCAGAGAACATATAGAGCTAAGTATGTGAATGACAAGTAACAGCTTACTGGCTAGTGATTCTACACCATCTGAGGAATTCAGGGTGGGCTTCTGAAGGCAGCTGCCCAGATGCACGGCTGTTTGTGGGGCCACCAAGTCTCCAGTGTAGACAATGGCCTCGTGGATGTGCAGTTCACCCAGACTCTGGTTCCAAGATCAGTTCCTTTCACCTCTAGCACAAGCACCTTTACAGGAGAGGTGAAAAGTAGTGCCTAACAGTGGATTGCTTATAGGGATCCCTGTACTTGGCCTGGCTGCAACAGAAGGGAGCTCTATACTCAGGGAGGTGCCAATATAGGCAAAGCTGGCACTAATTCCATCTCCTATTTCAGTGGTTCTCAACCTTCATAATGCCATGACCCTTTAATACAGTTCCTATTCTGTAGTGATCCCCAACCATAAAATTATTTTCATTGCTACCTCGTAAGTGTAAATTTGCTATTATGAATTGCAATGCAAATAGTTTTGGAGATAAGAGGGATGTCAAAGGGGTCATGACCCATACATAGGTTGAGAACCATTGTCCTAGCTAATGTGGGGCAGTGGAACAACAGTCCCTTCTGGTATCCACCGAGCAGGCCAGAAGCCAACTTGGGATGCTCAAAGTACAGGCAGAAGGGCTGAAGAGTAACTTGGAAGAGACTGGCAAGCTGAGGGTGGGGGTTAGAGGGGCAAGAACTCAGGAGGCATGATCGTGGGAGTTTCCCTCTCCAGCATGTCCACACCTGCCACACACAGGGAACTAAGTGGGTTTTGGCCATAAATCCTGCCAACACTTGACTGCTACAGCCGAGCCTCCATGTTCTACTGGCCACACTCATTAGAAGGTGGGACAGGTAAGAATTCCCAAAAGGCCAGGCGGTGGCGGCACCTGTAATCTCAGCACTTGGGAGGCAGATCTCTGAATTCGAGGCCAGCCTGGTCTACAGAGTGAGATCCACGACAGGCTCCAAAAGCTACACAGAGTAACCCTGTCTTAAAAAAAACAACAAAAAAGAATTCCCAAGAGGACAGGTCTCCACAACACGAACAGACCTAGTTCCAGCAACCTGATAGCTTTTCCCTGTCCCTCAAAAGGGTACTGCTGTAGAAAACTCATGTGTATACAGATGCCTTCTCCCTGTGCATGCCAGGAACAGTGGGACACACCCACCTCAGCCCCCCTCCCTAGCAAGGTGAAAAACGAAGGCACTAGCACAGAGGGTTATGTAGGTTAGGGGCTTCTATCTCAAAAGGTGCTTATAAGGTGAGTGGAGAAGGGCTCACAGAACCATCACAACATCCCTGAGTAAACTCATAAGAATAGCCACCCATACACCCCAGAGTCCAAGTGGGAGCCATCTTTTTGGCACCTACTCCAACTAGCTTTCCAATACTTACAGGCTGAGAAAGGACAAGCAGGACTATCATCCTGAACAAGTTAGTTTTACTGGTTCTTTAATACCAACAGTCAGAAGGTTGAGGCAGAAGAATCACTCAGTTCCAGGACAGCCTGGGCTACAGAAAGAGACTGTCTTAATCTCAGAGCCAGTACCCACACCAAGTTAACTTCCATATGGCTTACATACTGAAAATTCAGCTGCTGAAAGAAAGACCACACAAGGGGGAGGGAAGAAAGGTAGAAGTCATTATGAATTTATTATTTACACAATTGTTAAAGTACACAAATACAGTGGTAGTACAAACGCACAGCTCAGAGACTGGTCACCAAGACACAGGTTGATACACACATTCTAACTACGCTTCCTGCGAGTGATGATGGGATTAAATGTTAGGCAAGAACCGTCAGAGCCACACCCTGGAGGACCTCCAACGGGCCTAATCTCAGCGCAACCCAACAGGGCCAGGCTGAACCTGGATCAGTCTCAAGGCCACCCTGACACCCCTCCGGCACCACAGGTATCTACAAAGAACACTTGCCAGGCAGGCCAGCCAATGAAGAGAGGAGGCCCAACTCTGATGATAAAGAATTTGCAACAAAAATCTCAACCTTGCCCAACCCTCCCAACCTCCCTCTGCACTCCCAGACACACAATCCCACCTAGTCAAGTCCCTGCACCCTAAAATGCTTGCAGAGGAACCAGCTCAGGACTCAGAAAGAAGCACCCACAGGCTCAGATGGCTGGCTGGCACAACTAACAGCCACATTCTGGGATGCTATCACACACCAGCAGTGTGACCCACCCCCACCCCAGGCCAGTACTCAAGTACCAGGGAACTCTGGGAAGAAAGGAGAAGCCATGGTGGCCAGTATAGTACCCAGCACAACTCTCCACAGGCTGACAGGAAGAAGTAAGAGATGGACCCCATACATGTACTGCATCCCATTTCTCAGATGGGGAGCTCAGGTCCTGCTGTCTCTTCATATCCGGTGCACATGGTGGGAAAGAGCATGTTGGCATCCTAACCGCCAGCGGCAGAGCAGCCCAGCCCGCAGATGTGTCCAGCTGAAGATCACGAAGCGTGTGGTAGGCAGTCACCTGCTTCTTGGCACTTCAGGGTTGATTCCCTTTGGCCACTGGTCCCTCTGGGCAAACCATGGTGTCTAGGACAGCCTGCTCCCTGGGCTCTGAGCAGAGAGGAGGTGATAGACCTAAGTGGCATCTGCATGGGAGTACTCAGTCTGTTCAGCAACTTCCCAAGTTCAAAGGCATAGAGGCAACCAACACTACCAACACAGCAATCCTCTCCCCAGAAACCAGAAACACAAGCTCAGCTTTGAATCTTGGAACGCTCCAGCAGCCTATAGGAATCTCAAGGCCTCTGCATGTGAGTTCTTCAGAGTTTTGACTCCTTCTTGCCTCCTTTGGGAAGAACATCATGCCACAGTGCCTTGCTGAGAATACACCCGGCACACCCTCGCTCCATGGCAGTTGCACTACCTGCTCTGATGATTACAGGCATATCAGTTTATAGTGGGGAAGGGTAAGCAAGATGCCCAAATTAGGCTGATGGGAGCCCACAAGACTCACACGCACACACAACTGATGAGTATTTCCTTTCCAAAGTGAACAGCACAACACGAGAAAACAAAACAAACAAAACACACATCCTTGACACTCACATGTGCCCCTCTCTTGCCTGCCTCCATTTTACACAGAAGCTCCAAGCCAGCATGTCTCAGGATTCTTTAAGGTCAACATCTTTTTTGTTTAAGACCGCAAAAACAGACAAGAAAGAAACAATAAAAAGACAGAATTCTTTACACAGATTTAAGCCAGTAATTTTTAGCAAAATGATACAAAACTGTCTTAACCAAGTAGAAGACTGGTAGCTGCGGTGGGATCGTCAGGGAGTGCAGGTCCGCCACCACTGGTGGGAGCTGAGAGGCTCTTCACAGGGAGTCGGGTTCTCTCTGCAATGGTCTCCCAGCCTCTGCTCTTCATTCCAGCCCCATGATAACTGAGCTCACATGGGGCCACGGTGGCAGCCCCTGGCGATGGCAGCTCTTGGAGCCTGTCCATTTAGTTTGTGTTTTGATTCCCCATGAGCATCGCTGGGTGAGTGGCCTGGAGAGCTCCCGGCGTTAACATTTCGGGTTTAGACCGGGGGGCGTGTCACTAGTAAAGCCATTGGTAACAGAGTAGATCAGCCATGCATTGTCTGCCCTTCACAGCAAAAAGGAGAGTTCTCATCGGTGCACGACAGACTGAAGACCACTGGAAGCCACCCGACCGGGAATCTGTCGGAGCCAAAGCACAGGACAAGGTCAGCATGAGGCCAGAGGACAGGCCAACCAGGCGTTTGGGCGTACATAACACAATAGAGCCTGGGAGGGAAGGGACACACTGCCACCTGGCTTCACTATCAACACCTTCACCCCTGGCTGCACAGAAAGGCCTCTGTAGCCAGGACAGGGGTTGAGCAGAACACAGGACAGGAAGATGGGGAAGAGGAGGCATGCAAGCAAGGAAACTGCAGAGCTGTGCTCCTGTAGATCTGAGTGGAGCAGTGACACTTGCTCCCAGCCTCCCTTCCTGGAAAGAACTTGGAGCTTTCAAACAGGCACATCCTTAGGGAAGACAGGAAAAGCAATTCTTATCAGCACATTTCCAAGGTGCATATGTATTAAATAGAGCAGATCGCCCAGCAGCACAACCCCACCAAAGCTCAAGCCTCTGATGGAAGGAACCACCAAGTGCCATGTGGCCAACAAGAAAGAAGCTC
This sequence comes from Peromyscus aztecus, assembly GCA_902168405.1. Classification (NCBI taxonomy): domain Eukaryota; kingdom Metazoa; phylum Chordata; class Mammalia; order Rodentia; family Cricetidae; genus Peromyscus; species Peromyscus aztecus. The sequence continues at coordinate 12,912 of CABHPQ010123901.1, forward strand.
AGCGTGGACACCCAGCCGTGCACTGATGGCAGGGTAGCAGGTGGCTGTGGCTGGATTAATACAGACAACAGCTGCATGGACAAGATGGCTGGGCAGGTACCGAGTTTGGAAAGAAACACAAAATGAGGACAGAGATAAATGAGAGAGTGGAAGAGGAATGACTGAAAAAGCCAGGATGGGCATAGACCACCGGGAGTCTGCATGTAGCAAGAGCTCAAGAAAGCCCAACACCAAGCATGGCACCACTCAGTCGAGTACAACAGACACATGTGCCAGCACATCTGCCCAGAGCCAGCCAGGCCTGAGGGCAGCTCCAGCATACCGAATGCAATCACAGGGAGGCGAGAGGACAAAGGCACAGCAGGATGGTTCCCTAATGTCACTTGGTCCAGAGATTCTAAGGATGCCACTAACCCCCCAGATTGGGCAGCTCACCACAGCTACTCCGTATCCCACACATGAAGAAAAACAAGCAGAAGAAGCCTCACTCTACCTCCAGCACTTGGCATGCAAGCCCAGCCCACCAGTGAGCCCAGACGATGGGTGGGGAGTTGTTCCCACCTTGCCTGGCACCTGCTACCTGCAGAGCCCCACCATGAGCACACTCACCCAGTGCTGCCTTCCGATGGAGACGAGCAGCTACTTGCCGTGGTGTTCGAAAGGAATGCTATTCTGAGGTGGGGAAAAGACAGCTGTTGGTAAGTGTCCTGCTGGCCAGACCAGCACATGAGATCCTGGTCCCCTGGCTGCCTGTGTTGAGCCTGAGGCTTAATGTGGCCCCTGCCTTCACCAGGTCAAGACAGCGACAGACACTCTGGGGACTCCAGCTAATGGCAAGTCTCTCCACATAATGCATGAACTCATCAGTCTCTCATGACCCTTGATAAAAGTGGCCATTACTATTCCAGCAGAACCCTCCTAACTTCATGCTCTAGAGAAACGGCGGGGCTGAGGAAGCCCTACAAATTGGTTTGATAGCACTGTGCAGCAGGTGGAAGGAATAGCACCTCCCAGGATACACCCATGGGACATACTCCCTCCTAATGAAAGCACCAGGATGATCTTATGATCTTATTTTAGGGCAGGTGTGGATTAAGTGAGGTATCAAAAGCTAAGTGGCACATTTTGAACTGTGCTAGACAGGAGACCTTTCTTTTCAGCGAAGGAAAAACAAATAATAGAGACCCAATGATTAGATGCCCTGCAAAGCCTATGTTCTTTTAGCTAATGAGAGCAAACTCACAGATATCAGGAAACATGAGAACATGGTCTCCCTGTAAGACATGCCTAATGCAAGTGCCCTTCAGAGAAGGGAAGATGCTAAGGAAGAAGCAGCTGCTTGTGGTCAAAGCCTGAGTGAGGCTGAGGTCCTGCAGATGAGAGGCCATCCCAGTGACCTGTACCATGCCTTATCATCATCAGAACTGGACAAGGGCAGCGGATGCTTCTAAGGACTGGCTTTAACTGGGTGTAAGGACTTGTGGGTATCACATTACAACTCATAGGATACACAGCTATTAGAAAACCATCAGCTGTAGATAAAGGAAGCTCAGCAAAAGATATGTGCTGCTGCAACAAGGGCTTAATATGCACGGTATTCTCTAGCTCATTGTACTAAGTAGATGTCACCACTCCTACCTGAACCCCAACTCTCAGGCGAAGTTACTATTGGCCTGCCAAGCCTGGAGGAACCCCACTAGTCTTTAATTTTCAAACCTCCAGAGCAGGTGCTTGGCTGAGGGCCTAGAAAGAGTGGAGAGGGATGAACTGTTTGGAGAGGGATGCACATCTTACAAAGCACGACACACTGATGCTGGAGGTACTCTGCAATGAAAGGGATGCTCTGAAGGACAGCTGCCTCTTAGTGTCAGCAAAACTCCCCCAAAGGTGCAGCTGTGAAGACAAATGAGCGTTTGGAGACAACCATAATATAGGCAATCTCTACAAGGTAGTCAAAGGAAAAACTAAGGAACTCTAGGAAGGGAGCCTCTCAGCTATGTTCAAGCCTGCTAATAGTTCTCCATGCACAAACAAGAAAGACCAAGCAACCAGAGACTGATTCAGAGGCCCAAGTTAACCATGTGGAGGAAAATGCTTTTCTCTTGTCACCTTAAGGCCAAGGCAGCTAAAGCCTTGGCAAGAAGCAGCAGCAGCTGGGCTGTACCTTGTGTCTTCTTGGTATCCATAGAACTTCCTGACTCTTCCATTTCCCTCCTGCATCCCTAACTGCCAGAAGCTTCTTTTTTGTATTGAAACAAAACAAAACAAAAGACCACCCTTGCTATCCTTTCCTTAGTCTCTGCCCAGCCCCTGGCACGAAAATGTCCAAACCCAGGCAGGGTCCACCACATCATGGGGTGTAGATGAACAGGCAAAACTGGACCACTTCCTAATGTGATTACAATAGTTTGTGCGGAAAAAGAAAACAAAAACAAAAACTGTCAAGTCTTCCATGAGGGAGCTGAGCTTAGAGTGTATACATTAAGGGACTCAATCTCCTCATGATGTCAAAATTCAAGGTTCACAACTTAAGTTATCCCTTGACAAACTCCCTACATTTGTTGTCTTTTCAGGAGAAAATTATACAAAACCAGCCATTTCTGGCAAACCAGAAATGCACAGGAACACATTTCAACAGTCTTGATTTCTGTCAGACCAGTCCTAGGTGTGGCCTGAGCCCAGGAAGCCCCAGGGATCTCACACTGACTCAACACATGTTCAGTCCTTACCCACTCAAACACCACACTAGATCCTACAGTAAGCAGAGAGATGTTGCCATACAACCAGGTCCCAGAGCCGGGTGCAAGTATGCTTTAAAAACAAGCTCTTGGACAACAGTGGCACTGGCTGGTAAGAGCCTCCTCAAATTCAACTTTGACCCTACCCCTTGTAAGTGGGAGACTCCAGAAGTGACTCTTGCCTGTTGAATGAGTAGTTTTAAGTGCACACAGCAGCAAAAGCACAGCGAGGAGGAGGGCTTGGGTGCGGGTGAGGGAGGAGCTATGAGGGAGGGAAACTACTCCAAACTACCCTGCCTTCCCTCCCTCATTAGAGACAGACAGGGCGACAGAAGATGACACCTTAAAGTCTGGCACCTCCAAGGATGCTACCGCTCAGGATCCCTCACAGGGACCCTTCTTATGCAGCCACTGCCTTCCATGGTGTTGTGCTAAGGAGATCCTCACTAGCAAACACAAGTGGAGTTGTAAAAAGATGGGTGTGTCTACAACAGACCTCTCCCCAACAAGAGGTGTGAGCAAGCAGGCATACGGTGTCTCCCTCCCTGGGGAGGACGGCGGGGCAGGGATAGGGTTGTCCCTCTGAAACTGAGCAGAAGTCAAAAAGCTTTACACATAGTTCACAGCCCATTACAGTCCTAATCAGGAAATAAACCCATTAGAAACCCAGTTAGTTGGGGCTGTAGCGATGGCTCAAGCTGTTGAGAGCACTGGTTGCTCTTCCAAAGGACCCGGGTTCAATTCCCAGCACCCACATGGCAATTCACAACTGTCTGTAACTCCAGTTCCAGGGATTCTGACACCCTCATATAGATATACATGCAGGCAAAACTCTGGAGTACATTAAATGAATAAATCCGAAAGAAAGAAAGAAAGAAAGGAAGGAAGGAAGGAAGGAAGGAAGGAAGGAAGGAAGGAAGGAAG
>CABHPQ010123901.1:16583-30969 GCA_902168405.1 Peromyscus aztecus
AAGGAAGGAAGGAAGGAAGGAAGGAAGGAAGGAAGGAAGGAAGGAAGGAAGGAGGAAAGAGAGAAACCCAGCTAGTCACAAGCTCCAACCAAGAATTAGAAGCCTAGCTAGTTAAACATCCTCAAAAATGAGGAAAAAAGTAGGAGAAGGAAGGAAATACAATCTTCACAAGTGTTACCCCACTCCTGACTATGAACCTGTACAGTCAGTCCTTAAGGCAAGGTAAGGGAGAGAACCAGTGTCTGTATACAGTGACAAGGACATGCATCCCCACACTGGGGTATGGCACATCCAGGCCTCAGTGAGTTCTACATGCATACCTGTGAGGTGGACATGCGAGAGGTATCTTGTCGGCCCGTGAGATCAGATGAGGAAACGTTGACTGGTGCCCCACGGTGCAGCCGCATGCTCACTTTCCGTTCTCGTTCCATGCCAGAGACGGGCCTAGGAGAGGTGTTGGCTAGAGGAGATGAAGAGAAACCACCATTACTGAGTACCCTTGGCTCTTTAACATCTCACTAGCTAAAGCTGGAGAGATAGCTCAGTGGTCAAGAGCTTGCTCTTACAGAGGACCCAGTTTGGTTTCCACTACCCACATGGCAGCTTACAACCACCCACAACTCCAGTTCCAGATCTGATGCCTTCTTCTGACCTTCATTGGCACCAGGTACCCATGCAGTGCACAGACACAAATGCAGCCCCTTCCCCCCAACCACACACACATAATAATCTAAATAAACGCTCATGAGCCTGCCGGCACAGCAGAGGCTAATGGCCCTAGCCAAATACACAGGCTCTAGGTGGACCTTTTCAGAGCCAGAACCTGAACTTACTAACTGGCTCAGGGCTACACACACAACTCAAATGCTCAGCAACCAAGACCCTCGCTGTAGTAGGAATGCATTCTAAGACCTCAACATTTAGCAATATACGTCAGACCTGGGTAGTCAAAGGTTTGAGAAAATCTCTGAAAGCAAAAAAAAAAAAAAAAAAATTTGAGACAGGGTTTCTCTGTGTAACAGTTCAGGCTGTCCTGGAACTTGTTTTGTAGACCAGGCTGACCTTGAACTCAGAGATCCACCTGCCTCTGCCTCGCAAGTGCTGGGATTAAAGGTGTGCTCCACCACACCCAGCACAGCAAAACTTTTTAAAAACTTATTTTATATGTGTGTGTATTTTGCCTACCCATGTCTGTGTACCATGTGCATGCAGTGCCCAAGGAGACCAGAAGATGGTGTTGGTTCCCCTGGAACTAGAATTACAGACAGTGTAAAAGCTGTCACGTGGGTGCTGGGAAATGAACCCAAGTCCCCTAGACAACCAGACAGTGCTCTTAACCACTGAGCCATCTCTACAGCTCCATGAGAGCAAAACTTTATATAGGAAACAGCCAACACTAGCAACAAATTTCAGAGAACTCAATCTTTAGACCAAGTCTTGTGAGAGGAACATTCCTTTCTTTTCTTTGAGACAAGATCTCACTATGCAGACTAAGCTGGCTTTAAATTCACAGAAAGCCACCTTGCTTCTGCTTCCCAATGTCATGTCACCATGACATTTCTAAAGGTGGTATCATGGGCTGTGCCCCAGCCCTATTACTCTTCAGAATGAGGAATGACTGAGATGGGGACACAACTCTCAACTGATTGGCCCACAATCCTTGTGAGGCCACAAACTGGGGTGGTCAGCAAATTGTCAAACATAAAACAAGAGGCCCCAGTCTGAAGAGCATGCTAAGAGGTATGCTCACCCGTGTGTGAGGTAGGGGTAAGGGGCGTTGGGGGAGCCACTTCTTGGGTTCCCCGCAGACGGCCGGAAGCTGTAGAAGGGAGGCCACGGGTGGCTGGATTCCGGGAGTGTCTTAATCGCTCCTCTCGGTCCCGGCGTTCCCGTTCAGCATCATCTGCAGCTCGGCTGGCACCCTGAGGAGGAAAGATTAGGATAAAAAAGTCTCCCTCTGGCACTAGTTCACAGTGCAGTGCCCCCCACATGAGGTGGGACACAGTGCACCTGACAAGGTTCATGGTATACACCTCAAAGAAGCAGTTCTTGCCACTGCTTCGACTAGATACATTACCTATAAAGGTTCCAATTTCAAGTTCAAATGACAAATTTTGATTGTTTGAGACAGGGTCTTGTTTTGTAGCTCAAGGCTGGCCTCAAGCTAATAACCAACCTCCCAAGCACTGGAATTAATTACAAAGATGCACAACCATGCTTGGCTCAAAGAATAAACTTGTTTTTATTTTATTCTTGTTTGTTTGTTTACTCTATGTTGTCTCACTCTGAAGCCCTGGCTGACTTGGAACTATATATTCCAGACAGGCCTCAAACTCGAGAGACCTGCCTGCCTTTTCCCTCTGAATGCTTAAAGGTGCAAGCTACCATGCCCAGCCCAAGAATGAATTTTCAATGAAAATTTCACAAAGCCTTGAACTGTAGCAGCAATATCTGAATGATTACAGGAGCAAATTCAGGACTGAATACCAGGCACTTTACCCCAGACGCTCTTCTGAGGCCTATGAGATGTACATTCGATTGGAGATGGGGTAAGGGGTGCTGGATGACAGGGAGAGGCAGGGCTTAAGGAGACTACCAGGCTTCCTACCAGCCCAGACTATCATGCCATGCCCCCACAGGCAGGTGAATCCACAAAGCTCTTAAAATTGGTAATGGAAATTATAATAGAATAATCTTCTAAGGTAGGCATGGGGGCAGCAGTACCCACAGCACCTGGAAAGTCAAAGCATGAGGATAGCTTAAGCCTAGGAGTTCAAGACTAGCCCAGGCAACAACAAACTTCAAAAAATAAAACTCAAGGTTGGAGCAATGGTTCAGTGATTAACAGCACTTGCTGCTCTTGAGGAGGACCTGGGTTTGGTTCCCAGAACCCACACTGAAGCTTACAGTAGCTTCTAACTCCAGTTTCAGGGGATCTGACTTCCTCTTCTGACCCTAAGAGCACCAGGCACACTATGTATATACAAATTCTCTCAGAAGTAGCTTTACTCCCTAAAAATTCAGGAAAAAGAGAAAAGAGGAGAGGGGAGGGAAGGGAAATAAGGAGGACAGCAGGCAGGTCTTTCAACTAAGGAAGACTCACCAATCCATAAGCAGCTGACTCCTTGCAGACCTTCACTACAGCTTACTGGGCTTCTTATTATACACATCCACAAATGCCAGATGTCTTTATTATTTTGTGTGTTTTGTCTGCATGTAAATGAATGAACCATGTGCATGCAGTACCCACAGAAGCCAGAAGAGGGCATAAAGGGGAATTGGATCCCCTAGAACTGGAGTTACAGATGACCCTAACAACTGAACCCAGGTCTTCGGCGGCGGCAGCAGCGAGTGCTCTTAACCTCTGTGCCATCTCTCCATCCCCAAATGCTACAGAGGTTTTTGCCTCACTCAGCATCTTCCCTCTCTAAACCTATAGGGAAATTGGTCTCTAGGCCCAAGTTCCACCAGGTGTGCTTAGCTTTCACAATTTCTACCGTGCCTTACCACTGTGCCTTACAATTCTACCATTGTGCCTTGCACAGACAGCATAGCTTTACATAAAAAACCCATCCCAGCCTTCTGAGGACCAGGATGCTGACATCCAATGCTCTAGCAATATCACTTACAAATTTGAGCATGTTCCAGTCGAACACATAGTCGTAAGAGAAGCCCTGGCGATGGAACAAATTTCTGAAGAGCTGTCTCAGGTAGGAGTAGTCAGGTTTGTCATCAAAACGTAAGGAACGGCAGAAATTCAGGTATGTGGCAAATTCAGCTGAAAAAACAAAACAAAACAAACAAAAAAAAACCCCCCAAGAAACTCAATGCTAGCTAAGTGGCCCAGACTGGTATCCATTCACCTAGTTCACCTCCCACAGCACCATATAACAAAGATATCAAAGATGAAATCTGAAAACTAGTCATATTACTTAAGCAATCAGGCCTTGGGAGACTGCTTGGAAAAAAAAAATTCAACATCTAGAACCTGGAGGTATATAGTTCAGTCGTAGAAAGCTCACACAGCTTGTATATCATGTGTGAGGCCTTGGGTTCCATATCTAGTACCCTCCACACTTCCCAGAAGGTCAACACTAGAAAGCAAAATTCCAGGGCATTTTTATCCCAGGAGCAATCTCACCAAATAGGAAAGTTCCCTGGGAAATGGTTCTGGGAGGTGGAATAGCGGTAAAGGGTAGTCAGTTTAAGGAGCAGTTAGGTCTCCCACTATTTTCCTCCTTCCCTATCCATGTAAGTCACCTCTCAAGGCTCAGTCTTGCTTCATTCCAATCTCACTGGGGCCTCACAGAACACCTTTTAAACAAAAGCGCTCAGGGACGGAAAAGAAAAACAACCAGGTCCAACTGTCATTTTCATATATGAAAAGTGCTTCTTTTATACAACTCTTCTAACAGAAGGAAGCAGGTCTGACAGCACAGGCAGAGGCTTTCCACATAAGTGTCTAGTTAATACGGGGCAGGGTGGCTGCAGTACTAGTATGAGGGGACTCACAAGGATAGCCCTTGCACAGCACTTCAATGGGAGTGGACATCTTCTTCTCACTGATCCTCTCATACTTCTGCCTCTTGGTGGCAGCCTTCAGCCCCTGCCAGGGGAGAGAGCCCAGGTTGAAGTACATCAGCACGTACCCCAGAGACTCCAAGTCATCCCTTCGAGATTGTTCTGGAAAGAAAAGGGAACTATGTCAAGGAAGGCATGTATGTCTGTGTATGTATAAAAGCAACACCTGGCAAACAAGAAAATGGAAATAAAACTTCAAAGATAACAGAAAAATATACTTGCAGAATTATGTCACCAGCAGTTGTCCCTTACATGTTGTTAAAGAACCTCCCTAACACTTCAGGAGAGCCACATCAACATCTTGGAGAACTGCTAGAGAAGCCATTTCTGCCTACCCCACTGTGCCTGGCAACATAAAGACTCCAGCAGCTGTGCACATCTGCTTGTCTGCTATAACGGCTGGCTGACAGCCTCCATCACCAAACTGGCTCATAACCCCAGGCTGCTAAGTAAGTTGGACTTTCCCTAAGCCTTATAAGGATGGACAGACTAAAGATACATTAAGTCAAGTGTTGCACCCTATGTCAGGGCTCACCAATGCCAAGGTGCGTGTTGATGGAGGCATAGCGTGCTGTCCCTGTGAGGTTCTTGTTCTCTCGATAGGGGATATGCTGGTGAGTGCGGGCGTCCCGGTACTTCTTGGCCAGACCAAAGTCAATGATGTAGACCAGGTTGCCTTTCTTTCCCAGCCCCATGAGGAAGTTATCTGGCTTCACATCTCGGTGGATAAAATTCTTCGAATGAATGTATTCAATACGACTTATCTACAAACAGAGAAACAATGGTGAGACTGAATCCTACAGTGGTTCATGCTGCCAAAGGAGGCTGCTTGGCAGTGAGGCTCACATTACACATTCTCTGCTTTCTGGAAAGCACAGAGATTTCAGTTAGGGTGGTCATCTCTCAAGGTATCATTAGCTCTCTATCCCCCACAGGCCCAGACATTTCTTCTCCTTGGTTCCCATGGGAGTAGAAAAGAGAGCAGGCTAAAGTGGCAACTCACTACCAGACAATGGTCTGTTACCAGCTAAACTCTGCATGAGCCATAAACAAGATTTTCATGGAAACCACCCAAGAGTTGCTACCAGTCAAATGTGAGCTCCCTGAGAGAACTGGAAGTCCATTCAATATGAACACACTTGAGAAGCTAAAAATTGGTCTCTAATCTTGAGGCCAACCTTAAACAAATTCCCCTTTCTATGCAAAAATGGATACAATAATGGAGAAATGGCAACCCAGTAACGTCTATATTTGAGACAGCGTTTTACTATGTAGCACCCTGCTGATCTGGAACTTGCTGTGTAGACAAGGCTGGCCAAGAACTCACAAAGATCTACCTGTCTCTGCCTCCTGAGTACTGGGATTAAAAGGACATACCACCATGCCAAATGTAACCCAGTAATTTATTCTATCAAGCCAGCAAGCACAAGCCAAGTACCTACACTACCTGTGCACTTCAGTAAAAGGGGTGCTTACCATTTGGTCAGCAAGCAACAGGACAGTTTTGAGACTAAACTTCCTTGAACAGAAGTTGAAGAGGTCTTCTAGGCTCGGTCCTAGTAGCTCCATCACCATGACATTGTAGTCCCCCTCAGCCCCACACCATCTGATGGTAGGGATGCCCACTGGAAGAGAAACCAAACAGAGGACTTCAGCCCAGGCATCAGATCATCTCTATTCGACATGACACAGATGTTTAGTGAACTGAGTCTGTGGGTATGGGTGTTCAAGGGGTTCAGATGATCCTGGCAATGTCTTGCCTCAAATATATCCACTTGTGATTAAGCCACACACAGTAACACGTGACACAGAACAAACTCTGGCAAGAGTCAAGCAAGCAGTAACAGCAAATGAGATAATTTCATAACATCAGCATCCATGGGAAGAAAAAGCATGTGAGGTAAGACAGGTCCAAAGAAGCCAGCTGGAAGCCATAGCTCCACCAGTGAGACTGGAACCTAATGTTGAGAAAACAGAAGAGAAAAACATGGGTTGTAAAAGAGAGAAAAAAGTATTTCCTTTTTTTCCCTGATATTGATGAGGGAAAAGCAAACACAATGAAAATTTCTTAGAGATTCATACGGACTTTAAACACACCAACCAGCAGAAGAGAGTAAGGAGAACAGGACAAATCCAACATAAAGAAACGAGCTGGGTGAGGAGATGTGCTTGTGCAATGGAGCTGTAGAATCCAGAGTTTTGCACCTTGGATTATGTAATGAGACCCAGTTTAAAAGAAAACAACTATAAACCAAACAATCCAGAACTCCAAATGAGGGAAGGAACTCAAGGATGCATTCAAGATGCCAGATCTGAAAACAAAAGTCAATCTAGAAAAATATTTCATCTAAAAACATAGATGACTGACAACAGTCACACAAAGATGCTCAGGAAAAAGCGAAGAGCACTTGCTCATGAAGACTGCCAGGAACAAGAATGCACACAGAAGCTTTGTTCAGGTCAAAGAGCAAGCACTGCAGAGAGACAAGCTTTACAAGATGCCCCGTATTCTCCTCTGCCTACCAGAGCATGTGGTCTAGTGAGCTCCATACACTGTCACTGGCTCTTATCATACATGCTCCACTTTTGGCTCTGTCATGAGCCCAAGGCCTCTCTTTCCTTCCATGTGAAGCATTTAGTGGAGCTTCATTGTGAGTTTAGATGTTTGCAGGGAGATCCTACCATTTAGGGGGAAAAAAAAAAAGCTTCATTATCTCAAAGTATTTTTTACATCTTACTTGAGAACCCATACAACAAATATCTAAATATTAAAGTAATATAGAGACTGGGGACCTAACGGGACACCTAGTATATTCCTAACAGTAGCTTCTATATCCCAGCCACCTTCTGTCACTCATGCTCGCCATTCAGACCTCCCTCATGTGTGCTATGTAACATTTCTTTTTTTTTTTAATTTTATTTTATTCATATTTTATGTATATGAATGTTCTGCATATATACCTGCATGTTAGAAGAGGGCATCAGATCCTATTATAGATGGTTGTGAGCCACCATGCGGTTGCTGGGAATTGAACTCAGGACCTCTGAAAGAGCGGTCAGTGCTCTTAAACTCTGAGCCATCTCTCCAGCCCTGTAACATTTCTTATAACCAGTATTCCACAATCTCTAACTACCTACCTGTCATTTGGATGGTGTGGTGGTTTGAATGAAAACGGCCTCCATAGGCCCATAGGGAATGGCACTATTAGGAGGTGTGGCCCTGTTGGAGGAAATTTGTCACTGGGGGCAGGTTTTGAGGTCTCAGATGATCACAGGCCCAGTGTCTCACCCTCTTCCTGCTGTCTGCCAATTCCAGATATAGAACTCTTGGCACTGGATGTAGTACCTCTCCAGAACCATGTCTGCCTGTATGCCGCCATGCTCCCCACCATGATGACAATGGACTAAACCTCTGAACTCTAAGCCAGCCCCAATGAAATGCTTTCCTTTATAAGAGTTGCCATGGCCATGGTGTCTCTTCACAGCAACATAAACCCTAACTAAGACAGATGGTTTAGGTTTGCTTTTCCTATTATAAATGGCACTGTGAAGTATGTTCTTATATATGTCCGCTGTAACACATGGAATTCCTTTTTATCTCTGAACATACACTTATAAACACATTTGCTGTGGTGTTAAAGTACAAATTATCCAACTGTACAAGACATATGAGATGATAACAGCAATGAGCAAGGCCCTGTTGCTGGACACTCTGCTACTTGTCCATTCCCTACTTGTATCTAGTATATAAAATGAATTTCTCTGACCATTGTGTCTTTTATGAACACAGCCACCATGTCTGTTTCTCTTTTCTGAAATGCTCAAGCATATTTTGTGACAAAAAAAAAAAAATGGTTTAATGGTTTTATGTGAGGCAAGTATCTTCTTGTGGTGAGTAATGCTTTCGGGGTTTTTTTTTTTTTTTTTTTTTTGGATAGGGTCTCACTATGGACCCCAGTCTGGGCTTGAGTTCCAGACTTTTCTGCTACCTCAAGTGCTAGGATTACAGGGACATGTCATCATGCCTGCCCAGCTTGCTCTCAGTATTTTTCTCTATGAAACTATTCCTGACCCTCAAGTCATAAAGAGATCCTATTATTACCTTGTAAAAGTGTCAAAGTGCAATGCTACATATTGAGACCTTGTCTTAATAATAACAAATGCTGAAGTGCAGAAATCATTTTTGCTTCTAGCAGTGATGAAGTTAAGAGACCCAACTGATCCCCTGTACTGAAATAACTCCGGAGAGGTAAGATAAAACATGAACCTCAGGAAGACGATGCTGATGTTTGAAAGACAACCACCACATGCCCAAGTGTCACCATAAAAGACAGAATCAAGTTGGGTGGTGGTGACCCATGCTTTTAATCTCAGCACTTGGGAGGCAGAGGCAGGTAGATCTCTGCGAGTCTGAGGCCAGCCTGGTCTACAGAGCGGAGTTCCAGGACAGCCAAGGCTACACAGAGAAGCCTTGTCCTCAAAACAAAACAAAGCAAAACAAAAGACAGAATCAAACAGACCAATGCAACTTGACTTCAATCTAGAAACAACAGGAGGAAGAATGCGCAAGACAGAAATACTGAACACAAAGGGGATAAGATTCTCAATGTCTGGCATCCAAAGGTTATGAGACATAGTAAGGCATGTGAGCCCACAAATTAGAACTGGTAGAGATGAGCATTAAAAGTTAAAGTATGCCAAGGGATTGTAATACCAGCTATTTAGGAAACTTAGGCAAGAAGATCACAATAACAAGTTCAAGGCTTGTCAGGGGCACAGAGTGAGTTCTTGGCTAGCCTGGGTAACTTATTGAAACCCTGTGTCAAAATAAAAACAAAAAAGCGATGGGGATGTAGCATAGTAGTGGAATGCCTGCTTGGCATGTGAGGGACTCTGAGATCAAAACCCAGTATTGCAGAAGGAAAAAAAAAAGTTGTAATTAAATATAAATGAATTCCAAGTCAAGAAAGTTAAAGGAGGCCGGGCAGTGGTGGCACATGCCTTTAATCCCAGCACTTGGGAGGCAGAGGCAAACGGATCTCTGTAAATTCGAGGCCAGCCTGGTCTACAGAGCGAGATCCAGGACAGGCACCAAAACTACAGAGAAACCCTGTCTTGAAAAAAACCAAAGAAAGTTAAAGGAAAGAAAAACTCTCTCTCAATACCAAAGGTTGAAAACTGTAATGTCTAAGACTGAAAACACACCAAGCAGATTAAACATTGCAAAGACCAATAGACTCAAGACAACAATAGAAACTACAGAAGCAAAGCAAAAGTAAACAGGAGCCTTAGTGTACTGTGCTGCAGGCTCAGCTCAAGCCATCAGTGGAAATGGGAAAATGAAGCAGGCAGATAGCTGAAATCCAGGTTCAGTTCAGGTGCAAGAATCATGAAGACAATTACATTAGTGCACAACTGCCCACACAAATGGTGTTCTATCCCCAGTAGTCCTGCATAAAAGCTCCTTCCTGAAGAATGCAAGAGTACCAAGTGAGATCCATATCTACACAAAGCAACCACAATTACTTGGGAGTAAAGCCCTTCTTAGCTGTAATTTTCTTTGGAGAGAAACATGGCTATATTCACAGCAGTGGACTCAACTGTTGTGGAATATTTCTTTACAGTGTGAGGATGTGTCAGTGTGATTGGTTTAATAAAAGCTGAATGGCCAATAGCTAGGCAGGAGAGAATAATAGGTGGGACTTCTGGGCAGAGAGGGGAACTCAGGATGAATCTAGGGGTGATAAGAGAAGCCAGTGAGACACTGAAGAAGTTGGACATAAGGTACAGAGGAGAGGTAACCGAGCTAACATGGCAGAATGTAAATTAACAGAAACAGGTTAATTTAAGTTATAAGAACTAGTGAGGCAATCCTAAGCTAAAGTAAAGCTTTCATAATTAGTAAGTCTCCATGTCATTATTTGGGGTTGGCAGCCGAAAAAAAAGTCTGACTACATATGGCGTCCAACATCAGGCACCAGATGAAGCAATTTATATACTGTCCCATTATTAAATAAAACTCGGGAGTCAGATACTGGGGTAAAAATCTCGTAGATCCAAAGAGCAATGGACGAATGAGCAGATGACCCTGCCTCTCCACACTTCCACATTGGAAAAAGCCCTCAAAACCCCTCCAATCCCCTCCTTCTCTCTTTCTTGTACCCCTCTATCCAACTACCTTGGTCCTCCAACATTATCTTGGCTAATTCTGGTCAGCCAATCACTGACCCCCGCCCCCCTATGGTTCAAGGTTTAACTTTATTGGAAATCTTGGAATGTCAGTGCAAACAAATATCCCACAACACTCAACAGTTTTCATTCCCTCTCCAATTAACCCATTCCTGTCATCATTTGTTTTGAAGCCCTGATTCAGAGTTGGCCAGGAGGCATGCCTTTTTGTATCCTCCCACATCCTCCCAACGTGGTTCTGTCACTAAGGGAGCAAGGGTACTTTCTTTTGTTCCATATGTTCCAAGTTCTTGCCCTAGTCCTGGAACCAGCCACAGCAAGTAGTCTAGGGCCCCCTCAGTGGGAAGAACACTTGAGAAAGCTTGGGACCAGACCTTGCCTGTGTCCAGAACAGCTTTAATCACCACAGCTCTAGGGCAAGTAGTGACATTTTCAGGCAACTGCTCCTCTTCTTCATGAATACTGCTGTTAATCTTGGCTCTTTCACTTTCCTCTCCGAATTCTAGTCATCCTGTTCTCTGAGAGCCTTTGGACTAGATCTAAACAGGTTCAAGTGAGATGAAATCCCAGCACTGAGAAGGGGAAGCTGACACACATTCCCATCCATCCTTATCCAATACGCTATTCCCTGGGACACCTGCTGGGAAAGGCAAAACCAGTTTTCTCCAATGTAGTGTCACTACTGGGTGTGTCAACCACACTCTCCAAGGGCAGCCATGTGCCCAGAATAACTGGCCAACACAAAACACACTCCACACTTTTTTTCCCCTGTGTGTTTCTATTTTGTTAGCTGTCTAAGATTTGTTCTCTGAGAGACAGAAAAAGAATATGAAATTGGGTTGGTAGGGAGGTGAAAAGGATCTGGAAGGAGATGGGGAAAGGAAAACAATATGATGGACATATATTGTATGAAAAAAAAAATTGAAAAAAGCTGCCGATGGTATGGAGGAAGCTGGAGATATGGCTCAGCAGTTAAGAGCACTTGGTTGCCTCTGAAGAAGATCGAGGTTTGATTTTCAACACCCATAGAGTGGTTCACAACCATGCATAACTCCAGTTCTAGGGGATCCAACACCCTCTTCTGACTTCTGCAGGCACCACCAACACATGTGATGCACACACATACATACCAGGCAAACACCCATACATACAGATTAAGGGGAAAAAAAAAGATAGGAATGGTGGTACACAGTTTTAATCCCAGTTGTCAAAAGACAGAGGCAGTGGATCTCTCTGAGTTCAAGGACAGCCAGAGTTACATAGACAGACCCTGTCTCAAAAATGGAAAGAAAGAGAGAAAAGGAGGGTTGTTATGTTCTGAGTGGAATTTCATTTAACATTAAAAACATTATGAGAGAACTAACATCAAGCCTTCCTTTATGTCCTCTAAAAGTCTTTTAACTTTTCGCAGAGCATCAGCCTATCTCAAAATTTATTCCTAAATACCCCATGTACTACTTCCTAGTTTGCTACTATAAATGGTATTTTTAAAAATTACATTGTGGGGGCTGGAGAGATGGCTCAGTGGTTAAGAGCATTGGCTGTTCTTCCAGAGTTCCTGAATTCAATTCCCAGCACCCACATGGTGGCTCACAACCATCTATAGTGGGATCTGATACCCTCTTCTGGCATAATGTCATACATGTAGAGAGAGTACTTACATACATTAAATAAATAAATCTTAAAAGTTAAAAAATTACATTGTTGACAATATTTAAGGTGTACACTACCATAAATGGTACTTTAAAATTACATTTTATAACCATTGTTGGTGAAGTAAACTGACCATATTTTAAATGTTTAATCTGTATGTGTACATTTTTTTTTTTTTTAAAGGTTTATTTATTTATTATGTATACAGTGTTCTGTCTGCACGTATTCCTGCAGGCCAGAAGAGGGCACCAGATTTTATTACAGATGGTTGTGAGCCACCATGTGGTTGCTGGGAATTGAACTCAGGACCTTTGGAAGAGCAAGCAGTGCTCTTAACCTCTGAGCCATCTCTCCAGCCCAGTACATATGTTTTTTTTACCACATTGTGTACATGAAGGTCAGAAGACATCTTTTTTGGGAATTTGTTTGAGGTACAGCCTCTCTGTCTCTGGTGTTGGTCTGTGCACTCTAGGGCATCTATCTGGCTTGTGAGCTTCTGGGTGATTCTGTTTCCACTTTCCATACTATATAGGAGTGCTGGGACTGCAGAGACATACTACCACATCCTGCTTGCACTTTAGCCTACTGAGCTATCTCCCTAGCCCAACTGTTGCTATTTTGATCTTAAGCTAACAAAACCCCTAATTTCTTCTATGTTTATTCTAGGGAATTCTATCATATGCAAACAAGTTCTGGGAATATATTGTCAAAAGGCTACAAAAGATGCATGTAGCATGACTGCATTACATTAACAGCAAATTGCTATTTAGGAGGGATGCATGCCATGGTGTCTTGATGTACTTAACAGCTGGGGGATATGTGATAGGTGGCAGCACTTTCCTTTTCTTTTCCTTTTTTTTTTTAAAATTTATTATATATACAGTGTAATGTCTGCATGTATCCTTGCAGGATAGAAGAGGGCACCAGATCTCATTACAGATGGTTGTGAGCCACCATGTGGTTGCTGGGAATTGAACTCAGGACCTTTGGAAGAACAGCCAGTGAGTGCTCTTAATCGCTGAGCCATCTCTCCAGCCCAGCACTTTCCTTTTCAATGGGGAATAATAGTGTTATTTGTTAATCCATGGCATTTGGAAACTGGATAAAATACAGTCACTGCAAAGGATTCCTGAGCTCACAGATCCCTGGCTGGAAAAGATGCAGAATGTCTTTTGTGGTGCACTTTACCTTCATCAAACTGTCACAAACTAACTAGTGGTGAAGCCTAGGAAGCAAGTGACTATAAAACCAATTAGGAGAAGGTTCCTGCTAAAGCATGATGAAGAACCTTCCAGCTACAGGCTCACTGCTACTCTGAAGCCAGTCATTCATGCTAGCAAAATCCAGAACCCAAAGTAGATCCATGCCTGGAAAGTGCCCCACTACTGCTTTGGTTTTTTTTTTGTTTTGTTTTTTCCTCAGGAACAAATGAAGGTAGCCGTTTAAAGAAAAAAACCCAAGTGCTGTCTGTGCCATGACTTGGGGATGAGCTACCCCCACTCTGCTCACAGTTGTGAACACGGATGTTTTACCCTTACGGGGGTCTAAGATGCCAAAATAAGTAACTGGGGCCAGACACTAGAAAACATAGGTGCTGTGGGAAATTCTGTATGGCAAATGTGTTGCTAATAAAACACTGATTGGCAGTGGCTAGGCAGGAAGTACAGGTGGGGCTAACAGAGAGAATAAAAAGAACAGGAAGGCAGAAGGAGTCACTGCTCTGCCAGCCAGCCGCCAGGACAAGCAGCATGTAAAGACGCCGGTAAGCCACGAGCCATGTGGCAAGGTTTAGATTTATAGAAATGGATTAATTTAAGCTATAAGAAAAGTTAGCAAGAAGCCTGCCACGGCCATACAGTTTGTAAGCAATATAAGTCTCTGTGTTTACTTGGTTGGGTCTGAGCGGCTGTGGGACTGGCAGGTGAAAGAGATTTATCCTGACCGTGGGCCAGGCAGGAAAACT
>CABHPQ010123903.1:0-21949 GCA_902168405.1 Peromyscus aztecus
TGTCTCTCCCGTCATTTGCTGGGATGCTAATGTCATCGTGAGTACCTCGGTAGGTAACAGCTTCCCAAGCCAGGGCACGAAACACAGCATCTGGCCCCGGATTCTGGAGTGACGGAATCGGGTTCTTCTCCCGTCACTGCTAAGTGTGACAACTCGGGGACCCTGAGACAGCGTTGCAGAGGGGTCAGAGCTAGTGCTCAGAAAGCAAGCAGCCCTCTCTCATTAGGGCCATTGCAACCCAACAACCCGCTCCTAGGAGGCCCATCTAGAACAAGACTGCCAGCCTCGCAGAGAAGGCTCCTGGAACAATACCACCAGGGGTAGCCACACCTAGTCAGGAAGGGTGGGGCATTCTGAGAGTCCGCTAGAGCAGAGAGGGGAGACTATGAAAAGATGGCCTAGGCAAAGACAGGCACGTGCCAATCAGGCCCCTTCTGAAGAGGCTTTCTGAAGGGTCACTGCCAGAGAAATCAACTGTTAGTTAAGAATTGCTGCTGCTATGTAACAGTTTGTAGATTGAAGCAAAACCTTTGCAGCTGTGGAGAAGAGCTGCCCAGACACAGGACAGGTGGATGGCCCCTAAAACCCCCATCAGCAGTCAGCCTGGTAAAGCTTGAGGATGAATTCCTGTTGGAAGAGAGTGACATAGGGTGTCATGTCCGTCAATCAAGCTTCAAACTCACTTTGTAGCCAGAGATGACGACGTCCTGATATTCCTTCCACCTCCCAAATACTGAGGTTACAGGTGAGCGCCATATAACCAATCAGTGTCTAATTTTATTTGCCTAAGACAGCACACACACAGTGCAGGCACAGACCTCATCATACATCTGGCACCCGGGCGGACTCCGAGCAGACTGGACACAGAAAGGCTCTTCAAGAAAAGGTCCAGCAGAGGGAAGGTCTGGTGATGTAAGAAGGGCCAGCACTGAATAGGAACTGAGCGGCCTCTTCATCCTCTGAGCTGTGGGGAACAGCTGGCCCAATGGTGGGAGAAGTCAGCCTAGGCTGAGGCCTCCCATGAACATGGGTCAGGGCCATCAGTCAGCAGCAGACAGGCAGAACACTTCCTAGGGAAAGGGAAGGTGCTTGGAGGCCCCTGTGAAAAAATGCTCCAGCAAATGCTTTGCAGGCCCAGGCCCAACAGAAGCCCCAGTATTGTGCTCCATCAGCAGAAAGAGTACTGTCCCTAGATCCCCTGGGTCCTGTGCTGCCTGGGGGGATCCACAGCCCTGTCCGTTACAGAAATTGGGGTGGGCTTACCTTGTTGCAATTTGTCAGGTACTAGAGTCCAAGATGGACTTGTGCCTTGGATGAGAAGAAGACAGGGATTCCCAAGGAAGGCAGCCTTCCATCTCACCCTACAGATAGTTCAGGGGATAGTCCCGCCCCAAACCCTGCACAGTCCTCTCGGCAGGTGGGAAGAGTTAGAGACCAGGGTGTGGGGACCTGGCTCAGACACTGGACTCCCTCTCAGCCTTCCCTTGCTGCAGAGCAGCCTTCCTTAGCAGAAGTGATGCCCTGCTAAAGCTTGTGATGGGTCCAACAACCCTCAGGTCCAAGCTGGAGCCGGGCAGTGCCCCTTTCGTTGCCTCCTCAGCAGATCCCGCCCTTGCCCACTCCCTGACTCTACCAGCTGCACTCAAATGCCACCTCCTCCAGGAAGTCTCCAGGCTTCCCTCCTTCCATGCACACTCTAAAAACACCAATGGTACTTGTCCCTTGGGGTCAGCTCTTATACCAGACCGTGGCCCAGTAGCAGTGGAAAACAGTATTGAGAAACTCAAGCGGCATGCTGGTGAGACAGACAGTGGCAGCCAGCTCAGAGGCCACCTGGGAATGTTACCCAGGCTAGCAGAGCACAGTGGCACCTTATGTGGCTTCTTACCTCTTTCAAGTGGACTTTTATTATTATTTTTTCATGAGGATGAGCATTTTGCCTGAACGTGTGTGTGTGTGTGTGTGTGTGTGTGTGTGTGTGTGTGTGCGCGTGCGCGTGCCTGGTGCCCTGGAGGCCAGAAGAGTGAGTCCAGATTCTTGGAACTAGAGACACAGATGGTTGTGAACCACCATATGGGTGCTGGGAATCCAACCTAGATCAGATTCTGGAAGCGCATCCAGTACTCTTAACTGCTGCTCCGTCTCTCCAGCCCCCTCAGGTGATCTTTTAAATGATTACTTTAGGAAATATGTATCTTTGGATGATCACAGTCTATCTTGGATTAATGTGCCACGATGTGTGTGTGGTTGGTTGAAAGATAAGGCAGAAAACCATGCTTTCATTTGCTTCCTAATAGCCTTCTTCCCAATAGTATTATATTTTATTTCTACATGTTATACTTCCTAAGTCATACTATAACACTGTGTGTGTGTGCACACAGGTGCATGTGCTGGGAACTGAACCTGGGACCTCACATGTTCTTAGAAGTGAGCTGACCCAATGAGCTACACCAATAGTTTTAAATATCAAGAGTAGCTGGGGCGGTGGGGGTGAAGGGGGCGTGCACGCCTTTAATCCCAGCACTCGGGAGGCAGAGGCAGGTGGATCTCTGAGTTCGAGGCCAGCCTGGGCTACAGAGCGAGATCCAGGACAGCCAGGGCTACACAAAGAAACCCTTTCTCAAACAAACAAACAAATACTGAGCATGACCAATGTTTCCTGCGCTCGGAGTGGAACTTTGTGAGGTCGGGGGTTCCATCCGCAGTACTGCAAAAACGGCAGTGAAGACTCCTGTTTCTTCCCGCAGTGACCACTTCCTGCACGGCACCTTCAGTCCTTCCTGCCCACGTCATTGCCCCCAGCCTGGGATGCTTTCCTTGGCATTTAGTGCCTCCATCAGATTGGCCTGTGGCCATGGCTATGAGGCATTTTCTTGCTAATTGCTGTAGGAGGGTCCAGCCCACTGTGGGCGGTATCATCCCTAAGCAGGTGTGCCTGGGCTGTGTAAGAAAGGCAGCTGAGGGGCTGAAGAGATGGCTTAACAGTTAAGAGCACTGACTGCTCTTCCAGAAGACCTGGGTTCAATTCCCAGCACCTACATGACAGCTCACATCGGTCTGTAACTCCAGTTACAGATCCGACACCCATAACAAAAAACACCAATGCACATAAAATTTAAAAAAAAAAAAAAAAGGTAGCAGAGAAAGCCATGGAGAACAAGCCAGTAAGTGGTGTTCCTTGATGGTCCTGCCCTGTCTTCCCTCAATCATGGACTGTAACCAATAAGGTGAAATAAGCCCTTTCACCGTCCCCAAGTGGCTTTTGGTCAGAATGTTTATCACAGCAACAGGAAGGCAAACTAGGACATTGCTATTTAGGGATACTGTACTGTTTAGGGAAAAAGAGGGAGGAAAAGTCCATGTGCCTGGTGCAGATGCAGCCTCAGGAGGCCCAATTACCTACAGAGCCATCCATAGTACGTTGGATGCAGAGATGCGAAATCCAAAGGTATGGATGGAGAACCAGCTCTACCGAAATTTCCTGTTTCAAAACAGAACAGAAAAAAAAATATGTATTGGGTTGTCTTAGTACTGTAGTTTTTAGATATATTTGTTTTATGTGTATGAGTGTTTACCTGCATGTACCATGTGTGTGTCTGCAGAGGTCAGAAGAGGGGGTCTCACCTCCTGGATCTGGAGTTACACATAGTTGTGAGCCACCATGTGGACACTAGGAACTGAACCCAGGTCCTTTGCAAGAGCAGTGTGTTCTTAACTACTGAGTTGTCTCTCCATCCCCAGATCAGTTTTTCCCTTTCTCCACCATCTTCCCCTGGCCCCTTCATGAAATCTTTTCTTTAATCACTAATCAAGTCCAAGTGTTTCCCAAAAAACATATGGCAGTCCTACCTCCTAACAACAGCTGTTGCTCTCTTTGGAAATGAGGCCTGTGTAGAATTAATCATTGTAGCATGGTTGAATATGATTGGTGTCTTCATCAAAACAGGAAGTCTGGAGACAAACACGTATGCAGGAAGATGGCTGTGTGACCACGGCATCAGAGACTGCAGCGGTGTGTCTGCAAGCCAAGGAACTAACTGCAAAGACTGGAAATCAGCATTAGCCAGAAGGGCAAGTCACGCTCTAGAAAAAGGGTGGGGTGTGGCCCTGCCTCCCAGCCTCCCAGTGGGACAGTAATAGCCTGTTGTTTGGGTCATGAAGCTTCAGGTGCTCCTGCAATCCTAAACCAATGCAAGCAACTCCTAACATTTATTTCACCTGATTTTCCCATTAGGCTGTACGTCCCATAGTGAAACAGCTTTTTCCCTTGTTTTAAAAAGTGTGTGTGTGTGTGTGTACACAGGCATGTGGGTGCCACAGCCACATCTGGAGGTTAAAGGACAACTTTTGGGGTGAGATCCCCCTCCCCCGTGGGATCTGTGTGAAAGAGTTAGGGTACAGGTAGAAAAGGAAAAGGTAGAAAAGAAGTGAAAACTGGCTTTCTGAGGTGCTGGCTTCGTGTCCAGGAAGACACTGCAAAGGGAAACATCAAGGAGGGAGGGAGGACTGGGTCTCTAAACAGGACCGGGAGTGGGAGGGGAGAACACAGAAGTCCTCCAACACCATCCATTTAGTGGACTCCGGGCCTTAGGTGCTTTCCATTCCAAAGGGGTAAAGTTGCTTTCGCGGCTGGGTCTCCAGCATGTTTGTGCATGAGCTCAGTGACCCCCTAGACGACTAGCGGCACCCAGCTACATTTCTTGGGGTCTCTCACCTGAAACTCAAGGTCATCGCTCTGACTGCAAATTGTGCAACAGGCTTGGGAGTGGCCGTGACCACCCAGCACACCGAGGGCTCCTTTGGAGCAAGGGGCCTTTCCCAACCTCTACCACAAAACCCCAGTCAGCCCTGTCTCCACTGGGAGTGAGAAGAGCAGGGACTGCTGGGCTCTGGCAGAACCAGGTGTTTTGATGGACTGTGGCTGGACAGAGTTCTCCAGAACCAGGGCAGGCTGAGGCCACTAGTGAATCCTAAGCTAGAGACAGGGCAAACTGGACCCCACGAGACGAGCATCTTCCTGGGGAGGAAGAATGGCAGAGGGCAGAAGTCTCCACTGCAGACACCTGGAAAGGTCAGTGGGAAGGTCATTCGGCCCTGTAGCTTCCTCACCCTGCAGCCAGCTTTAGGCCCTTGAATAGCTGAGTGTGGGCACCTGGGGTGGGCTGTGTGGGAAGGGAAGACTTGCTCAGCTTTCTTAACTTTTTCTTGAGTTGCTCTAGAATGTAGGCAAAACCTGAAAAAAAAAAAGTGACTCCCAGCTTGCTTTGAGTTTGAGGGAGCGGCTGCCAGAAATTCAAGAGGAGACAGTGTGGTGGTCTGAATGAGAATGGCCCCATAGGCTCGTACATTTGAATGCTTGGTGGTGGAACTGTTTAGGAAAGATTTGGAGGCGTGGCCTTGAGGACATGTATCACTGGGGGTGGTTTTGAGTTTTCAGATCCCCAGCCAGCTTGCTCTGCCTCATGTTTGTGGATCAAGAAAAAAAGCTCTCAGCTGCTGCTCCAGCGCCATGCCTGCCTGCTGCCATGCTTCCCGCCATGGTGGTCATGGACTTTAGATTTCTGAAACTGTCAGCCCCAAATAAGTGCTTTTTTCTTCGTGAGACAGTGTCTTACCATATCATAGTCTTAGCTGGTCTGGAATTCACTATGTAGACTAGGCTGACCTTGAACTTACAGAGATCCTCCTACCTCTGGCTCCCGAGTGCTGATTAAAGGTATGTGCCACCACACCTGGCAGTACACTTACGTCTGTAAGTTGCCTTGATCACGGTGTCCTAGCACAACTGGAAGGTAACCAAGACAGGCAGCTCCGGGGAAAGGCCTGTCTCTGTAGGAAGGCTTCCTTGGGCGTGGTGCCCTGATGGGCTTTGGCGCTTGTCTGGAACCCACATGGTCCTTGCTCTTCCTTAGCGCTTTCAAGAGTATCTGTGGATGGTCTGTCTCAAGGCATTGTCACTGTATGTCACCTTGGAGGGAGGGGGCAGGAGTGGCAGACAGCGTCTCCCTTAGCTGGATTGTCTGATGGATGACCACTCTGACCTTACAAGTGCCCCCTCCACAGACATGACACCTCTCCCGCATGTCCCTGTCGCATGTGCAGATGTTTCTGCTGGCCTTGCAGAGGACACTGGGCTCTGGAGGTCCCCGAGCTGACGGGGAGAGGGGAAGAAAATGCCAAGAGCGTTTGCTCAGGGTAGGAGGCTTGCGTAAGTTCAGGGCACTACAACACTCAGTCCTTGAGGGACCCTCTGTGTCAGAGTTTCATGTATTTACTGGGTTTTTTGTTTGTTTTTGAGACAAGATCTCACTCTATAACCCTGGCTGCCTGGAACTTAAGAGAAACCTGCCTGTCGGCCTCTGCGTCTACATGGACTACCAACCTGATTGGTCTAGTGACTGATTTCTAACGGAAACAAGTTTTCCCAGCCTTGTGCCTCTATCACAGTGGTTCTCAACTTTCCTAACGCTGCAACCCCTTAGTGTAGTTCCTCATGGTGTGGCTGCCACAACCGTAAAATTATTTCATTGCTGCTTCGTAACTGTAATTCTGCTACTGTTATGTTTTTTTGTTTGGTTTTGGTTTTTTGTTTTTTGTTTTTTTTTTTCGAGACAGGGTTTCTCTGTGTAGTTTTGGTGCCTGTCCTGGAACTCACTCTCTAGACCAGGCTGTCTTTGAACTTGCCTGCCTCTGCTTCCCAAGTGCTGGGACTAAAGGCATGTGCTACCAGTGCCTGGCTTTGGTACTGTTATGAATTATAACGTAAATATCTGTTTTCCAATGGTCTTAGGCGCCCCCTGTGAAAGGGTCGTTCAAACCCAAAGAGGTCGTGACCCACTGCTCTAGCGTGAAGATAGCGAGGGCTAGGAAACACATCAGTTTCCAGTAGCCCGGGGCCCTGTGTTAGACAAGCTTCTGCCATTAACAGCTACGGGCAAAGGAGAGCCAGCCTGCTTGGATGGGAGGCTGGACTTGCCCACCCCGCAACTTCCCACCCCATCCCTGCCGCCGTCTTAATGCCTGTTCTTTCTGCCTGGCATCTCCAGCCCCATTTTTCTCTATCCTTTGCTCCTTGCGACCTGCTTTTGCTTCTGCCCCATCCTGCCCTGGGCATCCCGGATTTTGCTTCACTCTCCAGTTTCTATGATGAGGAAAAGCATTCCGTTCTCTGTGGATTATGGGTGCATGTGGTAAATTACCCAGCACACTTATTCTCCTTGCTTACAGATTATGAATTCGAGGGGAAAGGTAAGGAACATTTACTCCAAAGGTTTTTGTTTTGGTTTTGGTTTTGGTTTTGGTTTTGGTTTTTCAAGACAGGGTTTCTCTGTGTAGCCTGTAGACCAGGCTGGCCTGGAACTCATAGAAATCTGCCTGCCATGCCGGGTGGTGGTGGCGCATGCCTTTAATCCCAGCACTCAGGAGGCAGAGGCAGGTGGATCTCTGTGAGTTTGAGGCCAGCCTGGACTACCAAGTGAGTTCCAGGAAAGGCGCAAAGCTACAAAGAGAAACCCTGTCTCGAAAAACCAAAAAAAAAAAAAAAAGAAAAACCAAAAAGAAAAAAAAAAAAGAAAGAAAGAAATCCGCCTGCCTCTGCCTCCCGAGTGCTGGGATTAAAGGTGTGCGCCGCCACTGCACAGCAGTTTTTGTTTTGTTTTGTTTTTGTATGTTGACTTAGGAATTCATTAAGGCCACAGGGTATTAAAGAGCCCCATGGAGCAAATCTACCAAACAGGCCCATCCTCTTTCATGGTCACTGAGGAGGGAGAGAATACAGGTACCCATGCCCATGTTGGCAAAAAGATCTGGAAGATGTCCAGTAAATTTTTTTAAGTTTTATTATTTTATGTATATGGTGTTTGCTTGCATGCATGTCCCTGCGCCATGTGCATACCTGGTGTCCAAGGAGGCCAGAGAGGGTGCTGGGTCGCCCAAAACTGTCGTTACAGGTGTTGTGCGCTATCATGTAGGTGCCGGGAAGCGAACCCAGGTCTTTTGGAAGAGCGGGCTATACTGTTAGCTGCTGAGCCATCTCTCCAGCCCCCCACCCCATGTCTTACAGTTGAGTACTCATCCACAAAGGTTCCCCTAGACCGTGTCCTAACCATTGAGATCTTCTGGATCATTCTCTGCACATGGGCCTGGCCTAACCAGAGTATTAAAAAGTGGCCTCTAGTGGGAAACAGCAATCAGACTATGTAACTCCTTAATGAGTGACAGACAGGGTAGACCATCTCCACATCTCCACACTTGGGAGCAGATGCTCCTGTGGGCTGAGAGCTAGACTGGAAGATTTCCTGCTGGGTGAGGCTTGATAGGCTGTTACAGGGTCCTGTGTTTCTGCCAAGTGGTGTCAATAAAGGAAGCGCTTGCAGAGCAGCCCCCAGAAGCAATGGAGGGGCTCGTCAGATGTGGGAGAAGCCACTCTCTACTTTAAGGGCAGGAGAACAGGAAAGGCTTACGTGCCAGGACCCTGGTATCAGACTGTTCTGAGCACGGGGACACACACACACACACACACACGGACTCTCCTCGGTGCACACTTCACATGGTTGTGGCTGGCGTGGCATCTAGTTCTTCTGCCTACCTTGCCCCCAGTGCTGCTTCACCACCTGACCCACCCCTTTAACCTGCCCCTGGCCTGGTCACTGTGGCCAGGGCTTCTCCAGAAGTGGGAGGGTATTGTTATCCTGTGACAGAGAGTGTTGTTACAGATGGGACAGACTGGTTCCAAGATTCCCAGTGTCACCACTCAGCTGCCTTCTCCAACACTGGGTAAACCCAGACCCTTAGAATCTTAAACCAAAAAAGCCCGGATTTTCTTTTGTCAGGAGACTCGGCCCCAGTACCCTTGATGCTTCCCTTATAGGAGGGTGAGGGAATTCAGAACCACCTATGTTCACAAACTTCTCATTAGAGGAGCCTAAAGAAAAAACAGGGCATCGAGTTTTCCAAATTATCAGCTTCCAATTGCACACACACAAACTTATTGTGGGTACAGGCTTCCAAGTAGTTTGTCACCCCAAGTCTAGGCAGGGAGAGTCTCTGTCTAGTAAGCAGGGTAAAGGCAGATACTTCTGTTGGCCGGACCCTCCTTGATCATGGGTGCCCATTGTCAGAGACTGAAAGAGGGTGTCAAACTGGTAAGGCTGGAAAAATCACGGCCAGTCTTGGCCCAGGACCTTGTGGAAGGAGGTCTCTTGATGAAAGGCCCTCCATGGCAATGTCCAGTCGCATGCTTGGGGTAATACTGAAAGGCACAAGCTGAGCTCTGGACAGCCCCAATGGAGGACGCCAGGTTGAAGAAACAGCCCTTTAGGACCTAGATGAGTAGTGACCTTATGTCATCTTACAGCATCTCTTTACTGTCTCATGTGACTCCATTTTGTCCTGCAGATTGCCGTTTGGTGGGAGTGGCCACTACACGGGACTATATTGTAGTGGCTTCAGGCATTCTCCCCACCCCTCTGCTCCGACAGGTAAGAGCCCAGGTGTGTACTGCCCACTGGACTTTACCACAGCCGTGTGAACCAGCCTCAGGACCATGTCACTGGCACCCCTCTCCGCAGGAAGCAGCTAGAGTGGTCATCAAGAGACAGGCCCTCTCCTACTTTAAATTTCTTCTCCCCCTCTAGTCTAGAAGCCATCCAGGAAAGACCTCACAGCAAGCCTGTAGTGGGGAGGCATTCCAGCTGTGATGGTGACTTCCTGTTCTTGGAAGACATTTTGAGAATAGCCAGGAAGGCACTGGGATAGAAGTCTAAACTGGACCAGTGGGGGAGGGGAGGACTCAGGGGCCTATGGAATACCTTAGCCAGAGTCACCCATTCCAAACGCATAAAGCTGTTGCCTGGACTCTCGCTTTCTCCACACCCTGGTCTTCTATCTCCCCTCGGTGTTCAGGATCGTGTGCCGGACTATGTTCTGCAGCAGGTAACTCTTACATGTGGACTTAACCTAGGTCATGAGGCTTGCCTAGGAAGTCCCTTTAACCGAACTGTGTGTACTTATCAGGTGCAGGCCAGGGTGGACAGGGGACAGGGGCTAGGCTGCTTTCAGCCGTAACAGAACACACAACTCACACTTGTTTGAACAAATAGATATTTATTTCTTTCACACAACCCCACCCCCAGTAGTGGACAGTCTGAGGCTTGAGGCCGCTCTTCAGTCCTTGAGGCCCCCCCCCATCTAACAGGTGAATGCTCGTCCCAGCCCTCAGTCACGGGTATTTCTGCAGCCCAGGCAGAAGATGAGAGGACCCTTGAGTCCTCCAGCTCTGCTGAGCCCCAGGTTCACATGACCTCCCTTGGAAGGATGCTGGGAAGAGAAGCATCCCAACCAATGAGCAGAAAAGTGACAGGACCAAGAGTGGGTGTCTGGGAGTCAGCCATGGGTGCTGGAGGATGAGTGAGTCAGAAAAGCTCTGCTACAATGGGTGGAGACGGCCGGGATGGTGACGTCAGCACTGCGCCTGTCCCACTTCAGGAAAGTGCAAAAATTTAAAGGCAAGAGTTAAAAACCTTTAGGAAGATCATCTTTGGAAAAGACTAATAAATGCCATGTAAATGTAGAGTGCACATCAATGACATCATTAGCAAATCAGGAAGTCTAGCCTGTGGGAAGGAACCAGGAAACTGAAGATAAGGATCCCTGAACATCAGCAGGAGAAAAGGGGTCAGTACTAAAGCATCTAGCAAGCACAGGATCAAGTGGAGACCCACAGCCTGCCGCAGAAAAGCACACAGCAAAGCTTCTGCACCCAAGCTGAACTCTGATGCCAGGTGCTAAGGAGTGGGCAGAAGGGAAACACACAGTCCACTTTGGAAAGCAGTGTGGCCCTGGCTTGCAAAACTGGAACTGTATACAAGCTACAGGCCCACACTTCTCCTGATGTGTGGGAACAGTTCAAGAATACATCCTAATAGTCCTGGGTAGGGTGATGAGTGTGGCCACATCCCAGCATGACAGCCAGGAAGCATCTTGGGCTCCAAGTCCAGAGGAACTGCAGCAGCGTGGAGCTGGACAGCTAAGGAATACATCCAAATACTACCTAAAACAAGTTTTAAAATGCAGCACAAGCTACAGAAAATGTAACAACCCTCATCTCTGGGGGAAGGGAAATGGGGCCACATGTGCTGGCAGGCTTGTATTTCTCACATTGTACAGCAGATACCAGGATATACATTTATACTTCAATGTCAAATGAAGTAACTCCATTTTTAGGAACATCTGCCAAAAAACTAACTGTGGAACCTTATCCCTGTGTGAAAATACAGACAACTCTGGGTATGAACTTAGAAACAATTTCCCACAACTATGTGGATGGAGAGCCCACCTGGACCAGCCCAGCCAGGCTATGCAGTGACAGATGGAGAGCCCACCTGGAAGGTAACAGACCTACAAGATCACTTTACATGCTGGCACCAAGTCTGGGATCCATTACAGAGCCTGCCCTGGTCCTACACCACAAGACTTACTAGGCCAGGTGTGGAAAGAACACAGGTTCTTTTGTTTGTTTTTGTAAATGCATGTGTGTGGAGACCAGAGGACAGCTTTGGGTGTGATCTTCAGGAATGCCATGTGCCTCCTTTGGCATAGGGCCTCCAGTACTGTGGTTACAAGAATACATCACCACACCCAGCAATTTTCTGAGGGTGGTAGGGATCAAACTCACGCTCTCAAAGCAAGTGTTTTATCAACTGAGTCTCCCCCAACTCTGCAGTGGGCTCTTTAGAAAGGTTGTGGGTGGCTCTAAGCGAGCCGGAGAGGTGGCTCAGAGGTTAGGCGGCCGGGCTGTGGAGGCCGAGGTGGTGAGTTCGGTTCCCGTGCGTGCAGTGTGTGTGGATGACATCACGATCGAACGAATCGATCGATCAGAACACTGATCGATCGATCAATTAATCGGAAAAAAAAAAAAAAGGTTGTGGGTGGCTCTAAAATGCAGAGGTAAATCTTCTTGATTGTAATGTGCCTAAGTAACTCAGGATCTCAGGTTAAACCAAGAACTAAGGTCAGATTCCAGGCCTCAGATGTCCCTGGATGGACGGAGACAGACAGACACACACACACCATTACACCTACTGCTTTTCCAGTCCTCACATGCTAAGTGTCACAGAGGAAACGAGCTAATGCATACTTGGAGATGGTACATAGAAAGCACTTTCTCCAACAAACCCACTGCTTCCAAAGGACGGTGGTTCCTGACAGGCTCATGAACCTGTGAAGGAGATACAAGCTGGAAACTGGCAGTCACAGTGAAGAACCTCGGGACACCTAACCACGGCAGTTTGACACGGACAGATAGCTCCCAGTAGCCCAGTGAACAGCTCTAAGTGACTGAGGATGCAATGATCCAGGAAGCCACGCTGCAGCAGACGGGCAGCTGTTGCTTGTGGGTGACAGACCAAACGTTACTTGACTGTGTTTGAAGATGAGGACGAGAGACTGACTTGGTAAAGTCCCCAAAGAGGGGCAGGGTAGTGACAGAGCTTGACCGGGGCTGACACCCCTCCGCAGTGGGAGATCTGGACGGCCACAGGCTACAGCTCGGGTGGAGAAGACTGGAAGCTGGGCCGTGCTAACGCCTTGTCCCCTCAAGGCCCCCAAAGGAACACCACTGTCAATCCCAGCTGTCTTCCGTTCTAGGCTCACCGGCTCCTTCCAGATCATCCCCAGAGTCTCAAGATTTCTGTCACTGTCCCTCTCCATCCCTAGTGGAGCCTAATAGCCTTGGGCTGAGGTGACATCCTGTGTACAGGTGAGTTTTGCTTGACCTGAAAGTCATGTTTCCCCGACTGAGCAGTGTGACAATCACCATCCCTCCTCTCTGGGGCTGTTGCAGGCCAGAGAATGGACTGGAAAATGACCAGAAATGAAAAAGCCCTCAGGACAGTCACAAGGCCGAGACTGGCTACTTTATTTAGGAAATGGTCACACCCTGGGCCCCAGGGAACTGTCCTCCAGCCATAGCTAAGGTTTGCCTTCGTAAACTATAGGGATGCAAGAAGGCCCAGAATCCCAAACCCTGTCTGCACCACAGACCGCAGAACAAAACCACTCCTCGAACCCTAAGGAGCCGGCTGTGAGTGCATGGAACCTCTTGGGTTTTGACAGCCACCCGCAGGGCCTCAGCTGCGCCCAAGTGCAGACTCCCCTGCTCCCAACAGCATGGCTTGGGATGGGCAAGAACCTCTAGCCACAGGGCTGCTAAACCCTGAGTGCCAGCCCTGCCAGCTGCCTCAGCTGGGCCAGAAGCAAGATGTATGAAAATACTTTAATTATTTCTCTTGAAACAGTTAAGAAATAAGGTTGGCTGCTTGGTTGTTTTTACAATCCCAGTAGAAAAAGAGTTCACATAAGAGCCCTGGCCCAAGGTCAGACCCTTCAAGCCAGTGGGCCACTCAGTAGAAACGTTTGTTCCGCTCCTGGCGCTTCTGAAACACCACGGCGCCCACCACAGCACAGACGATGATGCCCAGGAGAGCACAGAGCAACAGCAGGAACACTTTCCACCCGGTCAGGGGACCACTCCGGAAGTTCCCAGTGGGGTCATCCACGTTGTCTGTGGAGGAGAAAGAGGGAGGTTAATGTACAAAGCATGAAGGGGCTGCCTCCTAACTGGCTGATTCCAAGAACTGGACTGACCACAGGAACCAGCAGAGCCATAAAGCCTGAGGGAGCCATCCGACCTGACTCACACTAGCAGAGCAGCCCCAGGCCTGTGTCCCGTATTTACAGTGGCAAGGGGGCAGAGTTGGGGTGGAATCTCTTCAGCAGAACTGAGGCAGCATGTGGAGGGCACAGGACTCCCCACAGCTGTTGAGCCCTGTGGTTCCCACGAGCCTATGGCCTACGATTGCTCAGTCTCTCCACTGAACCACAGAGGCAGAGCCAGGCATGAAGTGGAAGCTTTGGAGAAGCCACCTTCAAGTGAATGTCCCCAGCTTGCCTGCCCCCTGGGGATGCAGGTGGGGCAAAGCAGATGGCATCTCTGGGAGCAGCAACCAGAGCCGACCAAATGGTGCTATGTGGAGGGATTAACTTAGCCCTACAACACTAAGACCAACCAGAATCTTTAAGATGTGCCAGAAGGATGGCTCAGTAGTTGGGAGTAATATTCATGTTCTGCTCTTCCAAAGGACCGGAGTTTGAGTTCCAGCATGTATGCTGAACGGCTCGCAACTGTCTGTAACCCCAGCTCAGAGGACCTGATGCCTCCGCCTTGTGGGCACCCACACTCACATGCAGAGACACACAGGAGTGTGATTAAACATAATAAAAGTACAATTTAAAAATGTGAGCTGTCAAACACCAGGCCCAGGGGCTACACCTCTAATTCCTACACCCAGGGTAGAGGCAGGAGACTGAAAAGGTTAACATCACCCTTAACTACACAGTGAGTTCAGTTCAAGGCCAGCCCAGGTTTCACGAGATAGAATTCTTATTTTTAAAGTGAGATGTCATATCACATAGGACAGTGGATCTGGCTTTTCCTAAAAAGGCAGAAAAACAGAAGGACATGCGCCTGGGCAGGGACAAGCCTCTTTAGGCCTGTAATTTCCAGTAGACCCAAGTGGCAGTCTATGGTTTTTAGGGATAGAAGGAAAGGGGCCTCTTTACTCTACCCAGAACACTCACTGTGAGGCAGAATCATGCTAATGAAGGACCCAAGGCTAGGGTTGATAGAGGAGTTGACCATCGCCTCTTTCTGGCTGAGCAAACCTAAGCATCAGCCCCAAGTGGCTCTGAGAAGTTATCAGTGACCAGGAGTGCTGGACATGCTACATAGGTATGGACAACCAAGTGGCTTTAGTTCAGCACAGGAAGAAGTGGACACTAGGCTCACACACCTGCTGTGAGCCTCAAGAGTCCACACAGTAGGTTGGCATCTCCTTCTTTTACTCACAAACTCACTAAAGCCAACCTGACCAAGCTCCTGCCTCAGAGGTCAGAGCCCAGAGCACAGCCAGCCACAGCACAGCAGGACAGGACCATAGAGTTCTCCCGGAGCCCAGGAGGGCAGGGCTGTACGGGCACATACCTTTAGGGGACTTGAGGAAGTTGACCCCGGGTTCGATCTTGGTCCAGTCAATACTTTCCTCCTCAGGGGTGCGTTCTACCATGAGCTGGAACAGCTTGATGGAGATGATGTCATGGTTGTCTACAGGGCAGAGAATGATCCTACCTCAAGATGTGGCCCACTGCCCTACCCAAAGAAAAGCTGCTTTCTCAACCAGAGAAGGGTCAAGTCCTCTGGAAAAGCACAGTTTTCTTCCCAGGCAGGCAGCATTTCAGGGGCTGAAATGACTCCAGAGAGAGGGGCTGGGGTGCAGTTCAATGCTAAGCATATGCTTAGCACGGATAAAGGTCTGAGTTCAAGCCCCACTTGGGGAAGTTGGGGAGAGCCCAAGAGAAGCGAGAATGGAGAGAAAAGCATGAGCTTAGATGTTCAAAGTGATGTGGCTTCGTTTCTTTGCAGAATGGAAGCAATGATGTCTGCATTGAGCCATCACAACAGCCAGTCCTGAGAATGCCCATGGAGCACGAGGGACAATGCTGAGCAGAGGATATGAACTAAAAACAGAAACCAGATAAGGGCTAGCGTGATCACTCTAGGGCTGCCTGAGGAGCCCGATACTTCCAAGAACAGGAAGCAGCCAGACGGTCTTGTCAGAGACCCACGTGCAGGCCGCAGATACACAAAGCGGCAGCCAGCAACTAAGCCTGAGACCTGAGAAGGGTGTGGTCCAAACACTACTACAGGCACAAACGATGCTCCACCTATTCAGAGGTGAAGTACTGGAGTCCAGCGATGACGTGGCTCCCAGCCAGCCAACTCCACATGTAAACTCAGTGAACCCATTCATCTAAAGCAAGGCTCTTTAAAGGCTGGGCTGGGGCGGGGGTGACCTGGAGTGAAGAGAAGAAAGGAAGAAGCCACACAGTAGCTGGCAGCCAGGTCAGGCAGGGCCACGTGACATCTGGGCATAGAGCCCCTTGAAGCCGAGGGCTGAGCCTTGAAAACCAGCTCTGGAATCAGACTCCATTTCTTCCTTATCATCTTGGAGAAATCCAACTCTCACATTCCCTTGATTTTAGTTATGTTAAAATGGGAAGAAACCATTACCAATCTAAGGAAATATCTGGTAGCTGGGGTATGGTGGCACATGCCTTTGATCCCAGTACTTGGAGGCAGAAGCAAGCGAGGACAGCCTGGTCTACATAGAGAATTTATGAACAGCCAAAGCTACATAGAGATCCTGTCTTTTTTTTTTTTTTTAAAAGATTTATTTATTGTGTATACTGCATGTATGACTGCAGGTCAAAGAGGGCACCAGCATTCATTACAGATGGTTCTGAGCCATCATGTGGTTGCTGGGAAGTGAACTCAGGACCTCTGGAAGAACACCCAGTGCTCTTAACCTCTGAGCCATCTCTCCAGCCCCCAGAGATCCTGTCTTAAAAAAACAACAAAACCTGGTATGCCTGTTTGCTGCCTGGCACTGACAACCCTCTGAATGTCATAGACACTGGTATTCTTGGGGATCCTCTCCACCTTCAAGGGGCCACTCCAAACAGCACCAAGAAACATCTACCTGCCACAGAGTGGCACTGTTCCTATCAAGAACCTTCTACAAACTAGATAAGCAGAGGCTGAAGCAGGAGAATTACCATTAGTATAAGGCCAGCATAAGCTACATAGTGAGTTCCATACCAGCCTGGGCCACTGAGTTAGAAGATGTTTCAAAAAACCCAAACCAAACAAGACACCCTCTGCAGACAAGGGAACACTGTCAGATGACATTCCAGGTAACCCAGGGGACAGGAAGGAAGAAGATGGGCTGCTAACTACTGAAGCTGGGGGACGGGAACTTTAAAGGGACATCACAAAACAACAGACTTCTAGATTACATGGCCCTGTGCTCTTCCCTGGGTAGAAAGGCCTCCGATAGAGGGACATTACAATCCCTAAAAGAATTTACCCTGGAGTAAGAAAGCTCTGCTAGGTCGTGCACATCATAGTCCAGTTCTGGTCAGCAGGAGCTGGGCCCAGGGCCAGGACCTTTCTAAGCATCCCTAGTAGACTGAGTCACACAGACAAGGGACCATTAAGCACCATCAAGGCCTATTGACCCAGCCAGGCCCACAGAGACTTGTAATTTGGGGGGTGGAGGGACAGGAATACAAAAACAAACAGTAAATTACATGGCTAATACATGCTATGGAGCAAAGAGAGCTGGGAAAAGTGATGGAGATGAGCATGGACTAGAGAAGGGGACGCAGTGTTAAAGGAGGGGACTAAGGAAGTTAACACGCAGACACTAAGAGGTGATCAGGTCCCTAGCAGAAAGGACAGGACAGCTGAAGGTCACCCTCTGCAGAGGGAGAAGTAAGCCACGTCAGTGAGGAGGTATAGGGAGTGGCCTGGCATGTCGGATGGGAGCCATTACAGTTCTGAGCACAGGAGCCAGGGACACACCACCAGGGGACCTTGCATGAAAGGAAGGGGTGCCATGTGGACGTGTCAATGTGAGATGGTGGCTTGAATGCGGCCAGGAAAGAGACGGGGAGCGGGATTCGCCAAGGTCCAGGATGATACCACATGGTTTTATCCCAGGCAACTAGAAAGATAGGGATACCATTTACACCTTGATGGGCAAGGTTCAGCTGGGCAGCCAAGTGAAGACTGAATACCTGTGTTTCTATACAGCTGGAGCTAGAAATCCACAAAACCACAATACTTATATCCAAAGTCTCCTATCACCTAAAGATAAATGAAGAGGCCAGCGGTGCTCCAAGTCTGAGCCTTAGGCATATCAACATTTACAACTGAAGGTAAAACAAGGAAGACTTAAGAAAAGCGAAGGAAGGAAGGCGATTAGCTGCTGAGAACTGTGACCAACAGGGAAGCCAGGCTGAGAACACATCCTCTCACACACTCACCAGATAGGTCACCAGTGCCAGCAGAGGCTCCAAAGTAGTAACCAGTGGGCAGGCGCACTCCCGTGATATCAATGCAATTCTTCCACTCATTCTTGTCCTCCAAGTCAGTCATCACCTGTAGTCAGTGGGGGCAGGTCAAGCACACACTCAGGCGACAGCCAGCCACTTCCTGGAGTCTCTCTGTGGAAGCAGCACAGGCCCAGAGGCCTCCCCATCATGCCTACTTACCGTGAGGCGGCCTCGGGAATAGCGGACAGCCAGGAAGGTATCATGGTCCCGGTTGCGGAAGTCAGCTGTGCAGCCTGCCAGCTCAGTCCAGCGTCCATCTTTGCTATGATCGTATGACAGAGAGCCATTGTTTACCATCACCGAGATGTACGGGAACACACGCTGGAACCAAGACACTGGTTACTCCATGCCTAGATAGCCTGTGGGCACACAGCAGCCCACCCCTTCTGGTCCACAGAGGAGCAGAGTCCTACCTCAGTGGTCTCATCATTGGGATATGTGTCCAGGAAGATGGCTAACCCATGGAAGTTGTCTCTGCTTCCAAACACAGGCCCTGGAATAGGAGATACTTTCAGAACAGTCAATTGAAGATGACCATGGGTAGCTCAAAGGCAGCATGTGCAAAAGCAAGAGAGCCCAACCATTGGTACCTCACCCAGGAGGGAAGGAACCTTGAAGGACAAAGCGGTGAGGAGGGGCCCAGGCCTCTTAGTACAGAGGGAATGAAGACTGAAACCCATCCACACCTGAGGCCAAAGCTGGAGCCGCCATGAGTTCAAGGACAGCTTTGGCTACAGAGTACCAGGTCAGCCAGGGCCATCCGAACAACAAAAGTTGAGGCCTTAACTATCAGGGGCAGCTACCAAGGCAAGTGTTAGGGTACCACCGGTGCCAGATCTAGGACACATGGGTGGAGCTACAGGAAGAACCTTCTTAAGCTGCAAACAGCCCATTTTCCTGGAAGGACCCCAGAGGCTACAGTCTTGGCAGTGTGTTTACAAATGGCCCATGAGGTTGGCTGAGCAGGTAAAGGCCTTGCTCTGCAGGCCTGATGACTTGAACTCCATCCTCAGAAAACACACAAAGGTGGAAGGACAGAAATGACTTCACAGCACTGTCCTCTGATCTCCACGGGTGGTGTGGCATGTATGTGTGCACACATGCACTCACACACATGCATAAGAATATTTAAAAATACATAGCAGGCTGGCCAGGTGTGGTGGTGTATGTCTGTAGCCCTACTTGAGAGACAGGCAGAAGAACTGCTTTCATGTTTAGGGTATCCTGGGCTAATAATGAGTCTAAAAGCAGACTGGGATATATATTCAAAGTCTCTAAAAACTTGAAACTAATAAGTTTAGGCAGAAGAGTAACAAGTAGGCAGACTGGTCAACAGCATGTCAGAAGGGTAGGGTGGTACTGCAATGTAGGACCACCTGGCCCTCCTCAAGGCCCTCCTCCAGAGCAAGCACAGCAGCCTCCCAACAGAACGTGCAGAGTGGCCATAGGCCAGCTACTTGCCATGCCCATCTCCACCCCACTTTTTGGGGCCCAGCCAGGTCCACTTCAGTGTGCACCTCCCCACCTGGTACAAGGCGGTCCCGGGTGTACCACAAGGCGATACCATCTCCATGGAGATTCTTCTTCCCTGTGCCATGGACTTTGAAGTGGACATGCATTTCCCAGTCCTTGAGGAAACATGGCTGGAAAAGTAGAAAGGCCCCTCAGCGTTACCAAGGCTTGGAAGCAAGCTGGAGGGGGGCCTGGCATGCTCTACTCCACAGGCTTACTCCGTACCCCACCAAAACCAGGCATTCACTCGGGTACAGGGACCAGACAACAGTCCCTATTGGCCCCTAAATGAGGCAGGGAAGGCAAATGGTGCCTCAAGGCTCTCTGAAGCTCAGCCTCTGCCAACCAGGGCCTTTAAGCACGCTTTTCTCAGTGTATAATCCAGTCCTCACCACAGGTGCCTGTCCTGGGTTCTAAGAGGATTGTTAGCTCCATTTAAGTCACATTTTTTTTTTCCGTTTGTTTTTTCGAGACAGTACTTCTCTGTGTAGCTTTGGAGCCTGTCCTGGATCTCACTCTGTGAGGGAGCCCATTCTCAGGTTCCTCGTGGCTTTACCCAGCAGGTCCGCATAGAGGATGATTAGGACCACGGGCCTGAGTGCAGGTGTCTGAGATGGTCTGCACTTGGCTGTGCTGGGGGAGGAGGTCATTTGCTCCACCCCTTGGTGTCTCTATAAAAACCCTGGGGCAGAGACAGTCGGGCCCGCTGGAATAGGTTCCAGGCCCTCTCGAGGCTATCCTTTACTTTCTGTTTATCTCCGCAAGATTCTCCACAATAAATCCTTCTATCTAATATTTCCTGCTGCTCACACTCAAGAAAACTCTGGAAAGCTGTGGGGGTGGTGGGTAAACGCCCCACAGAATGGCGCCATGAAAAGGGACTAAAGAAAAAAAGGGGGACTAAGACAAATGAACAGGGACTAAAGACAAAGTAACAGGGACCAAAGATAAAGGAAATTAATAGTTTTATTACAGAGTTTTTGGCGAAAGTGTTGAGTCAGCCCTGCCAGTGGAAAGGCATGCCGGTGTTATGGAAAATATATGTTTTATATATACATTGAGGGGCAGGGGTTTTATCCTCGAGAGAAAAGGAAAGCGGACTGGAAGGATGTCCGATGCTGCAGCGCAATTCTCTTCTGTCAAAATTTTCTATCTTCTATCCCTTTCTCAATTTCTATCTGTGAAAAATAAGTATAAGGTATAGGGTAGTAATATAGTGTAGAAAAACTTAGAAGTGTAAGATTGTGTAGAAAAAAAATTTAAGATAAGTAAGGCAACTAGACAGAAAAACTCCAATTTTCTAACTTTGGGGGCCATGAACGCAAACTGGGGGGGAAAAATCTTTCTTTGGGCTTTACAGGTAGTAAAAAAAGCTCTTCTCTGAGCTTATGGGGAAGAAAAAGTTTCCTATGGAAGCTTTTGACCTGGGGACAGGTGAAATGCTAAGTCCAAGCAGCAGGAGAAAGTGATTTCTCCCTGAGGCAAAAATGGGGGTGTAAAAAGCCAAAGTTTAAAGTTGGGAAGTTTTGGGGAAAGTTGGTCTTTTTCTCTTGGGGGGGGGGGGGAAATCTTTCTCTTAAACTCTAAAAGCTTTTCATGGAAAATTTGGGGAAAACTCTAAAAGCCTTAATCTTTCTCAAAAGCTCTCTTAAACTTAAAAACTAAAGCCTTTAACTTTCTCAGAAGGACAAAAATTAGAATCACCTGAAGACATTAGTATGGGGACCACCTGTGATTAGCTCTAAGGGAAAACAACAAACGTAAGACAGCAAAACCTAAGTTCTTTCAAGCTTTAAAAATCCTCCCTGCAATGCAGGAGGCAGGGACAAGTTCCTAAAAACCTCTTCTAAGCTCTGTCTCTTGAAGCTAGTAAAAGACAGTGGGTCAGAGTACCCTGAGGGAAACGCTTGGGAGAGTGTGGATGAAGAGCTACAGAGAGCCCAAAAGTGCAGGAAACTTTACCTGAGAAAAGCAAAAAAACCAAGCTTTTCAGTTACAGCCCAGCTGAGGCATCAAGAGTTTTGTTTCTGAGCAAGCGTCTTTGAAAAGGTGCTCCTAATCGTCCTAATGCAAAGATCCCCTGAAGCAATGCAAACTCTTGTTAGCATTGTATCCTCTCTTCTGAGCAAAAACCCAGAGGTGACTGGCCAGCATCTCTGAGTTGGAGTGCATTTCGGGGATACTAGGGTTTCTGCAGTGGTAAACTTCCTGGAGCACAGAGCTGAGGCAGGAAGGTGCAGGACCCAGGGGAAGATTGCTAATGAACAAACAAAGCTAAAGCCAGTGGGAACAGCACAGTTGTCCACTTTCCTACAAGTCCCGGGTTGATAGGTCCACAGCTGCAAAAAGAAATCTGAGAAAAGCTTTCCTATTAGAGAAAGGACCTTTCTGGGAAAACAGTAAAGCTGAGCTGTGTCTGAAGCAG
>CABHPQ010123908.1:0-15162 GCA_902168405.1 Peromyscus aztecus
ATAGCAACTGTTTTGCAAACAGGAAGAGGCAGCACAGAGACTTTAGCAAAGGAATAGCCAAACGTAAAGCCCAGTGCAGGAACCAACAGCCCCAGAAGCAGCACGTCTAGGTTAGCCGTTCTCAGAAACACCAGTCCCATCCTGAAAGCCAAATAGATCCCGACAAACATTAAAGTCAAACTCAGAGGCCGAACTACTCTCTCTAAACAGACTGCTTTCTTGGGAGTCCTGTGCTTGATGAGTACACCGACCGATATTGGTATAAGGATGAAAAGGAGTGTAGACACGATTTTTAAAACAGGAATGTGAAATATACCTGCTAATCCTAACAGCCTACTGTATAAGTACGAATTGACAGGCATCATTATCAGGGCCAGGGATGTTGATGTGCAAGTCATCAAAATGGCCAAAGTGACATCTCCTTCCAGAAGGAGAGCAAAAAGATAGCCCCCACCTCCTCCTGGGCATGTGCAGGTCATTACAAATCCAAAAGCTTGTGCTTTGGGCAATCCCAAAATCTGAGACAGGAGAAAACCACAGAATGGCATAAGAAAAAACTGTGTGACTGCCCCAAGAACTACTGGCCGAGGTCTCTTCCATACTGTTTGAAGTACCTGGAATTCAATCTTGCAGCCAAAGGCACATTTATTTAAAAGGATCATCGATAAAACAAGCAGCAAGATGTATCTATTGACATGCATAGGTGCCTGGAAGAGGCTGTCTTCTGTCTGTCCGAGCACTCTGACTTTAATATTCTTTATCTCTTCAATGAGTCTTTTTTGCCTACCTTCGGAATCCCAGAGTTGAATGGTCAGATTTGTCTCTCCTGGGAAAGTCATTAGGCGGATGGTAAAGTCTGTGGCGTCCAGCGAGGTCTTGGTCACGTTCACCACCTGCAGCACTGTTGGATCGTCTGATTTCACAAAAAGGTAGCTGGAGCTAGGCTGTTTATCTTTATAACTGGACCTTACAACGACAGTTTCTTCTGCCTTAGCAAATGACAGTATTTCGGTATTCTGTATGTTCAGAAAACTGAGAGACGACTTCCTTGCTTCTCCAGGGGTCACCAACAAAAGTAGGATTACAAAAGAGTTTCCAAACATTTTGAAAGGTTAGAGCAACCATATGTGGCAACTCGTTTTTTTCAAAAAACAAAAAAAGACCATTTTTCTTGCCGGTCTTCAGTGGCAGAATGAATAAATGGGAGTTAGGTAACAGCTGGGGTTTGGTTGGGTCAAGGTCCAAGAGGAGGAACTGCTGTACTTCAAACGAATATAGAGCCCTCTAGGGAGTGACACAACCAGTTTAACTTGTAGTCAAGAAAAATGAGAAGCAAACCCTTGCATTTAACAGGTGTCCCTGTCAGAAAAACCGAATCTCTCTTCCTGAGTTCCTTATTACCTGAGGATAAACTCCTGGAGTTACTATTCTTTTAGTTCTCTTTTGTCCTAAGGAAAAAAATAAAATGTAAGCATTCCGGGGGGGGGGGGGGTGTCCTAAGGTAGATACTAATGCTTGGGAATTCATTATTACTATTCCATCCAGTCAGAAGCAAACAGCATATCTACATGCTGGTGTGACAGGAGAGTGTGAGTCGGGAGAGGAGGAGGGGCTGAGGGAGAGGAGGAGGGAAGGATGTAGGGGAGAGGGAGGGGGAGACAGAGAAAGAGAGAATTAGTGAAAATTGGCACATGAAAGAAGCCAGTTAGCTGAAAGCCTGGAAGCCCCTTCCTACTAAGGCTGTCTTCTAACAGAGCATGCGCAGAAAAAACAAACGCCGTGTGGGGCCAATGTGCCAATCTGCTCTGAGCAGGTGGCCCTGAACTCCTAACCCTTCTCCAGCCCTGGCCCACCTCCATCGCTTTTCCTGTCGCCATCCGTGTGTCCGTCCCTAGTCCAATTCCTTGTTCAGGGTCACAAGCAATTGGAAATGGGAGCAGGTGCCCTATGCCAGCGTGCACACCTGAGTTTGATCCCCAGAACCCACAGAGTAGGAGAGAACCAGTTCCCCCAAGTTGTCCTCTGACCTCCACACACATACTGTGGCATGTGCCCACATATACCAAAACTAATAAGGTAACTTAGAAAAGAAAATGGCAGTTACTCCTACAATGATATGAGTAGTGC
Source organism: Peromyscus aztecus (assembly GCA_902168405.1). Classification (NCBI taxonomy): domain Eukaryota; kingdom Metazoa; phylum Chordata; class Mammalia; order Rodentia; family Cricetidae; genus Peromyscus; species Peromyscus aztecus. Next base: position 2,128 of record CABHPQ010123908.1, read on the forward strand.
CTTAATTCACAACTTTGACCAGATCCAGGCTATCTGAAGTAGGTATGCTTTCCCCCCAAGTGCTTTATCTAGAGTTGTGTTGTTTTATTTTGTTTTGTTTCTCTTTCAGGCTCTCCCAACCCTTCTTCATATCTGAAAACTTCGGGACTAAAAGTTGATCACTGTAGCTGGGAAGAGTCCGATCATCCAGCTTTCTCGTGTATTTCCTCATTCTTTAGACTGACGCTCATTAGTACTGCGGGGTTATTTCAGTTGTTCATCTGCACTCCCCTCCTATGCCTTGTGTGTTTCCCAGTACAATTCTAATTGACTGTCGGCAGTCAAAACTCTAGGGGTGATGGGGACAGTGTAACCTGCCGTTTCTTAGGCAGATTTAACCCAGTGCCCTGGGTTTGCCGCTTCCACAGTGATTTGGACACAGGGAGGTAGGGGGACTGAGACTCACCCGCACCTCTTGTCCTCTTTACACTAAGCATGCTTTAGCTGCCAGTCCTTAGTACCAAGGATGTTCCTCCCTGGCATCCCCCAGCCCTGCGGGCTCCACCGGCGAGGACCTGACCCAGCTCACAGTGCGCCCACGGTTGTTGCTCCCCTCTGGACAGCCTTGTCCCTTTTGTCTGACCAAAGAGAGAAGACATTTTTTCATCCTTCCTAGGATTCAATCCCTGCCAGCCTCATTTGCCCTCTTCTCAGTAGGTATTATTTTTCTGCATATTTAGTTTTCATTCAATTATATGTGCTGACTACCTACTGTGTGCAAGTAATTGTGATTAATGTAAAGTACTGGTTGGTATTAAAACTTTCTGGTATCTCAAAAAAACAATCCAACCCAAAACCAAACCAACCCAAACCAAACCCAACTCCTGGTATATGGATTTTTAAAAGATTATTTCTATTGCTAGTTTGATAGTTTCCAACAAAACAGCTATTGAGACATGGCTATATTGTCTATTCACTTATTTGCAACCTGCCTTACAACTTCGTATGACAGTTCTAAGTATATGTATACATATCTCCACTGTGCCTGTATCGGCAATTAGACATTAATGTGTCAAGTAGACATGCAGGCAACTATGTAAAGGCATGAATTCAGAACCTGATAAAAGCTAGAAAGTATCACTCTTTATCACAAGGACATGAAAAAGATGGAGCTGAAGAAGACCAAATGAACATGCTGAGTTTATTCCTTTAATTAAACCTGAAGTCATGAAAATTGGCACAGAAAGGGGGGGGGGGGGGGCGATTAAAAATACTTGATTTCCTTCTCTAGTGTGGTCCTGCATCCACTATAGACAGAAAACATTCCTTCTCCTCAGATGTAGACAAAAAGCCTCCCCAGAGGACTTCTTTCAATGTACAGGTAAATGCAATCATTTGGGTGGATATTTTGCTTTGGTACAATGAAGGGGATTGTAACAAAGTCAGTCTGTTCATCGCTCTTCTCATCTTTCATACATTCATACCAACAAAAGGTGAATCCATTGGAGAAAATTCTTTACCAGAAATATATTCGGGGCAATTACATGATACCAAGAAAATAACTTTCCCTTCTTAGGTTTGAGAATTCTTTTTTTTTTTTTTTTTTTTTTAAAGATTTATTTATTATGTATACAGCATTTATGACTGCAGGCCAGAAGAGGGCGCCAGATCTCATTACAGATGGTTGGGAGCCACCATGTGGTTGCTGGGAATTGAACTCAGAACCTCTTGAAGAAGAGACAGTGCTCTTAACCGCTGAGCCATCTCTCCAGCCCCCAGGTTTGAGAATTCTTATCCAAACACTTGGAAGACGGAACAAGAGGTTGTCTAAGATTCTGCAGTTCATGTGCATATATCAATTCATACATCATCATTTAGGTCTACAGTAGACCATGTATTCTGGCCCTGTAATCAATTAGGCTGAATCACAGAACTTGCTTAAAACAAAAATCAACAGGGACTGAAGCATCTGCCATCTGCATCTTCCTCTGCCACAAGAATGGCAAAACCACAGAACGGTGGGTATGGTATGAGCCGGAGCTTGGAGTGAAGGTGGTACAGAACGTGCCACAGCAGGAAGTCAGCAGCTGGCATGGGCCTAACAGGACACACAGGGTTGCTGATGTTTCTACACATAACCCAGAAACAGTAAAAAAAATAATACTTTGCCATAACTCTCAGTACACAGTTATACTTCAAAACACAAAACCTAGAACTTAGTAAAAAACTACTGATGTAAATTATGACCTAGTGGAAATAAATTATAAAAAAGCAACTTTTAGAGTTTTTAAAAAGTATCCGTAGTAAAAGAAATCGACTATGTATATAGAATGATTTCTACTTGTAAATTCTGGCTCTAATTCTTGAGTGGCTATTCCAAGTAAGAGTCAACGTTTTTTAAAGTCTGTTCTTCATCGTTAAGATATTCCAAAATAACATTTCCACCATTATATAAAGGGTTGTCCTCCCTTGTGATCCACGTTTCCAAAGTGTGATCCAAGGGCAAGGCTTCTCCTGAAGGGACGTGACACAGTCTCAGCTTCTGCTGAGAGAGAAACAAGTCACCCAGTGCTAACGCCACATCCCAGAACCCGAAGGAGGGATGCTGACTGCACATTACCTTGGCTGTCAACTTGTTGTTTTCATTTCGAAGACTGGCTAGGGAAGCTGCGAAGTCCACCACCTTCCCAATGCTCCATCGTTGGCAGAAGAACATGGCTTTGCTCTTCTCTTTGCTCCCCTTTGGTAAGTAGACCTGAAAGTAAATTCTTTCTGTCTGTGTAAGCAAAAGTTAACATATAGATTAGACACATGATGCAAGACATTCCTTTTGCAACTAGTGGTACCCTTTCCTCTCTTCTTTTGCTCAAAGTAGGAAAACCCTACAATGATGTAAGTTTTAGTGAGAAAACCAATAGTGTGGCCCATCTAACTAACTGTATGTCCAAAGACCCAAAACCCTAGCTGGGCGATCTGTGTAATGACAACTGTGTGACCCTTTTATGTTCAGGGACTGGGGCAGAGGGAGCTCTCTCTTTTCTATGTCGAGTTCCAGTGATTCAGACCTGGACTGTAGGCTTCCCTCATATCCCCAGCCACCCCTGAGTTAAGAATGAATTCAACATGAACAGAGAGAAATCAAGAAAACTGATGGATCATTCAAGAACATCAGAATCCCTAAACATGGGCCCCTGTTCTGTTCTGCTCGGAAACAAACTGGTTTCAACTATACTTCCTGGAATCAAGTTCCTGTCATTCGAGAGACAAGGCTTTTGGTACAAAACACTTGTTTGTATGTGAACAACTTCACTACTTATCAGAGGCAGAAAGATTTCTGAGAAGGAAGAAAAGCTAGAGTACAGTAAAGCCCCAGAAAAATACTTTATTAATAAAACAGGGTTTCAGAGATGGGATCTCTACCATAATCTGCGCCTTACTGTGTACTTCAGTTGTATTTGTTACTTAATTAACTTCATTTAAAAAAAATAGGGGGAATAGGATCTTCCCTGATTCCTAAAAACTGCTTTAGGGAGACTGTCTCCACAGGTCAATTTCTGAACAATAAAAATGTTACTCTAAGTGAGGCATCTTTAATGGGAAATGTTGGGGAACAATCAAAGTTATCTTAAGAAATAACACAGTGAAAACAGTGCCTGAATTTAGATCTGTTGAAGGTCAGTGGGATTTTTATTATAGATGAAAACATTCGAAGACAAGAGAAACCCTGTAACAGCCTAAGTAGTGGCCACATCCATTACCATCAGCCCTTCTCCCAGAGGAAAGCAGCAAGTGTGCAAATAGGAAAGGGAAACCGAAAACTTACAGTCTCTAAAAATTGGTCTTGGGACCAAAAATAAGCTAGCAGGAAGCTGAAGCAGGAGCTTCATGAGTTTGTAAATTTAAGAACAGCTTGGGAGACCCAGTCTCTAAATAAATAAACAACAACAAGAAACATAAAGAAAACTACAAAACAAACCCCACAGGCCATCAGGGCTTCAGAACAGGTAGTGCAGAGCTTAAAGGTGGCCAAGTGGAAAATAAATAAAGAGATAAAGACAGGGCTCTTGGGGGCTCACGGCCTGCGGAGAGCCTGGTGTGGGACTCGGACTCCATATCCTATCAGCTACCTTGCAATTTCTTTTTTCTTAACAATTTCAGGGAGACTAGAATCTACAGGAGCAGGCTAAGGGACTGACTGCTGAGTGCTGGCCTGGAAACTGCTCAAAGACGTCAGTACAGAGGAAGGCACAAAGGCGTAGCTGTGTCTCCCTGACTGCATAGCTGAGCTCTCCCAGCTCAGTGGCTGCCACCGCAACAACCCCAGCGTCTCTCCAGAGCAGAAGCATCACTCGGCTTAACTTCGGTTTGAAACTGATGCTCTGGGAGGGTGGGCTAGAGAGAAAAGACTGAACTGCCTGGGAGGGACTGGGAAGTAAGGGGAGAAAAATTCAAGAAGCCCTTCAGAATCAAGATGAACTTGGAATCAATAAACTTCAATTTTAAAACAGTAATGAACATAACAAATCTAAAAAGATATTAAAGTAAGTGATTTGGGATGCAATGAGAGACATTATGTAATATTTCCCATACAAATGAACATGCTATAAAATGAAAACAAGTAGAAATAAAACAAGATGTAGACATTCAAGAAGAAATACAAAAGCTTAAAATATAGCTTCTAAAATAAGAAACTCAAACCAGGTGATTTCCTATCATCCTCAATTAAAAGTCTTAATTAATGAGACAATGGATTTGAAGGTCATCTAGACGGCAGCATGAAGGGGCACAAAAGGGAATTATAGATTCCTGGGGCAGCCTGGACCACATTAAAAAAAAAAAAACCTATCTCAAAAAAGAAAACAATCAAATAAATACAATGGCAGTAGGAGGGGACAGAATCAATATTCATCAATAGGGAAGGGCAAAAGTCACATCACACATTTCATGGACTATGATGCACACTTTAAAGAAAGTGTCAGCAATACTAGCACACAGGTTTTTTCTACTAGGCAGTGGGCATACAGACAGACAGACAGACAGATGACTACATAATCTATCTGAAACATGCTTTATTTTCATTTACAGCCCTCATCACTAGACATTTATAAACATATGTATATGTTCACAGACACACGTTACGCTGTATGCTGGTTAGTTTTTGTTGATTTTACACAAACTAGAGACAGCGGGGAGGAAGCCTCGACTGAGGAATTGCCTCCATCAGACTGGCATGTCTGTGTGGCGTTTTCTAGATCGTTGACTGATGGAGGAGGGCCCAGTGTGCAATCCCTGAGCACACTGTCCTGAGCTATGTAAGAAAGCAGTCTGAGCAAGGCAGAGAGAACAAGCCAACAAGCAACGTTCCTCCATGGTTCCTGCCTGAGTTCACGCCCCGACTTCCTCAATGATGGCCTGTGACATGGAAGCTGAAGTAAACCCTTTCCTCCTCCAGTTGGACTTGGTCAGTGTTTGTCACAGCAACCGAGAAGCAGGGGCACGTATAAATGGCTGAGTGTTAATTAATGACTCTGTATTGAGGTGTGTGATTGTATGCTCGCATAGCCTGAGTTTTTCCTGGCACTCGCTCCATAGCTCAAGGTAACCTTGAACTCTTGATCTCCCACCTCAGTCTCCTAGGTGTTGGGATTTTAAAGAGACTATCTAGAGAAGGTCCCCTCCCTAAACACAAGGATCTTCACTGAAGAACAGGTGTTAATAACAATGCACTGAATAAACCTGAGATTTATTTACAAAAGTAAAGTAAGCCACAGTCATACACCAGAATAATGTGTGGCTACTGACTGAACTAGACCATAACTTGAGTACGGATAAATACCAAAAACATGATGCAAAGTGGGGGAAAGAAGGCTACATGTGGTTTATTGCCACCTCTACAAAGTGGAAAAACTGCAGAGGTATGGCGTATTTATAGACTCTCCAGCACGTGGCCGTTAGAAGTGACACACGTCAGGTTTAAGTTGCATTCAATGGAAGGAAGAGAAAGGAGACCACACGGACATCTGACACATTGGCTCTTTTCACCTGTGGCAGTGACTTGTCCCCGTCAGCATGCATCTTCAGCTTCATCAGAGCCACCTTTGCGGCTGTCCCGCTGGTTTTCGCGCCTTTCCGGCCTTTACTCATTGCTCCTCCTGCCTTGGTCTCTAAGGAAGAAGTATCAGCATGTAAGCACCTGCCCATCAGAATTTCCAGATTTTTTTTCTTTTCTCTTTTCTTTCCTTTTTTTTTTTTTCCTCTTGTTTTGAAACAAGGTCTCCCTATGTAAGCTTGGCTGGCTTGAAACTCACTGAGATCCACCTGCCTCTGCTGGGATTACAGAAGTACACTACCATGCCCAGCTTTACCATTATGGCCATCAGCATACATAAATTGCACAGTACAGCTCTGTTAAGTATATTTACATGACTAATGGTCAATCTAAGCAAGTTATTGCTGTGGGAGGACCCTTCTGTATGCCATGAATGTGTGTTGCTCTCACTTGATAATAAAACATGATTTGGCCTATAGCCAGGCAGAATAAGGCTGGGCAGAAAAGCCAAATGGAGAGACAGGGAGAAGGAAGGGTGGTGTGGAGAGATGAGAACCAGCCACCCAAGAAAAAAAGATGTCAGAGAACCTACAAGCCACAGCCCACATGGCGATGCACAGATTAATAAAAATGGGCTAATTTTAATATAAGAGCTAGTTAATAATAAGCCTGAACTACAGGCCAAACATTCTGTAATTAATATTAAGCCTCTGAGTGAATATTTCAAAGCAGCTGTGAGACAGTGCGGAACAGAAAAACCTGTGTTTATAAGTTATACCTCAAAAAAATTCATAGGCATGTGTTTCTTTTTGACCTAACTAATTTAATCTAAAGTAGCCACTGATGTTTTTATAAAACACTTCCGTTTTTAACAAAGGTCCCACCCTTAATATGGGATAAAAGTTCTACTGAACTAATATCTTGCCAGAGAAAATAAGCTAAGTCACAGCCATGTTCTTTCCTGGTGCCTCATATTATCAGCAACATTTACAGCAGAGCCAAATAGCCTTAGTAAAGTGTATTCTGTAGACAAAGCTGTCCATCATGGCAACCTCATCAACATACCTAGCTATAATCGTTAACACCAGATCTAAGCTGCCCCAAAAATGAGACCATCTAATGAGAACCTTACAATTTTCTGATTTTCACTGCTCAGGAAGGCTTGTACAAAATTAAAATGCAAGTTCTTGGGGCTGTAGAGATGGTTCAGCTGTTAAGAGCACTCACTGGCTGCTTTTCCAGAGGACCTGGGTTCAATTCCCAGTACCCACATGGATTATAGCTGTATATAACTCCTGTTCCAGGGGATCTGACACCCTGTACTCTCTCTGGCCTCCAAGGGTACCAGGCATGCCAGTGGTACACAGACATACACACAGGCAAAACACCCATACAAACAATTTAAAAAATAAAATTTTAGAATGCAAGTCCTTACACTGGACCTGCTAACAAAATCTCCATAACTGGTGATCAGAGGTAAGAGGCAGGAGCAGTGGAGTAACAGATGTACACCAGGAAGCAAAGCAGCCACACAAGCTTGCTAGGACTCACCAATAATGTCTTTGACAAGTTTCTGTGTGGCAGCCATTCGCGGCTTTGGGATCTCCAGTTTTTCACACCCATGATCCGACTGATGACGGTGTCTGCAAGTAACAGAGGAGTTGGCACTCGCTCATGTACAACCAAACAGATACATAAAGCTTGAATGGTTTAGGTGATTACCTTAGGCAAAAGTTCTTCTCACAATAAGGACATATCACTGCCACGAGCTCTACTTCAGTACAGTCCTTGAATGAGCACGAGTAAGATTTGTGATCATCTGTCTTCGGTCTCTCCTTGATTACGTTCACCTAAAACAGTCAGGGGGGAAACTATAGTTCCCAGTGTTAGATGGCATCACCCATATCATTTTGGTTTAAATTTATTAGATTAAGTTATCTATTCTCACATACAAATGACAAGGAATGTCTGTATGAGAAATGATTACTAGGCTTATGGTTCCACTTTGTCATAACTTTTCGAACGTGTTATGATTATGTTTTAAGTTAAATTAAAATGACTATTCAGTTTCCTTACCTTTTTACTGAGACTGGGTCTTACTATGTAATCCCCAGCTGGCTCTGAATCTGCAGTATTTCTCCTCCGGCCTCCTGAGTGCTGGGATCACGGGGCGTACGCACCACTGCCCCTAGCTTACTGCCTACAGTTTACCCCTGCTTTGTAACAGTGCCACACAAGGATGCCCGATAAAAATCTGCCCAGGTAGTCAGCTCGTCAACCCTCAAAGGGGGGTCCTAACTGCTTCCTATGCCAGTTGTAGGAAATGAAGTTCAATTTACGACACAGAACCCTTAAAAATCACAACTGTAGCATGAGGCAGTTTTCAAAAACATTAACTACTTCCCATGCTACATGGAATATTGTATGATCAGAAAATGTTACACCAGAACACAAACTGTCTTTTTGAAGGGGAAAAAAAGAAATCGATTAGCCACATTATTGAGCACAGAGTACCTAGATTCCTAGAGTTAAGTAAATCTAAGAAAATGATTGCTTGAAATCTGTAACCCTAGGAAAATTCATTATATCAATGGTGGAAACATTTATTATAATTAAAAACCCAAATTTTCTTCCAAATTTGCTGCAATGACCTAAAGGTAAAATTATTTTTATTTGAAAATGTATCTGATAATGTAAGAGCTATTCATAGAAATCAAATGGTACCATAAGAAAAAGAGCACAGAGGACCAGATTTCCATTCAGTCTTTCATAATACTAATAAGTTAGATAATTTTTGCTTTCCTCAAATAGATCACACCAAAGGGTCAGATTTGGACTAACACCATGCAACCCTAGTTTTTTAGAACTGAGAGAACAGAAGTGAAAATTCTCCAGTAGGACTCAGTGAATGGTGGCAGCGATAAACCAACTGAAAGTTATCTCCTTACAAGCAGGTGCTTCCATTTCAGTGTGGAGAATTCCCAATGAACTCCCTGCCCTTCTGTCTTGGAGACAAGTGATGACAAGTAGTATCTGCGCATCAGGCTTTGGACAGCTATTCCAGATGTCCTCAAAAGACCCACTTGCTCTGCACTAAGCTTCCTCCTCTATTAGTAGTGATGAGGGTGTTATTTTGGTTTCTATCTTTGGCTTCCTTCTCAATCTATTCACATGTTTGGAATCAGGATAAGGATGTTCTTTTGTTGGACTAAGGGTTTGCTCTTGATGGCCTAAGGCTGATTGGGTCCAAAAACTTGACTGCCACAGAACCCTATCAGCAGACACCAGTGAATATGAACACTACACTGAAGGGAACCGTGAACTGGAAGGACAGTGTGATGTGTATCATAAACGCATACCCTAATGCTATGAGTGGGTGTCCTAACCAGAAATGTTAAGAATAAAGATTATGAGGATAAAAATGTATAAATACCAATCAGAGCAAATTTTCTTCAAAGGGAGAAAAATACTACAAATGCAACAAAAGATTCTTTATATAATTCGTTTAGGATGCTAATGTCTCATACATCGACTAGCTTTAAATCTAATCAAATTCTAAAAGTGCATGAATACAAATATATAAATTATGTCAGAGATATATAAATTATGTAAGAGAAAATAAACATACCTCAGGACAACCATGAGAGTCCTTGCTTCTGTGTTCAAGGCTTAAATAATTTCAAAACAGTGTTTATTTAAATGCAATCAATTAATTCACTTAATGATAACAGAAGTAATTTGGGCTATTTTAACATCTCACATCTTTAAGGTGCATTATCTATGCTCACTACACTAGTGACTTTCACGTAAGAACAAACTGAAATCCACAGAAAGTAGGGTCAACAGTCTCAAACGTAAATGTTCACCTGCAATTGAGTAAATAATACACCGCTCTAATTATCTTTTCTTTGAGTGCTTTACAGTGCATGCAAACTTCAGCTCCTTCTGAAAGGAATCAGTTAAATGAAGGAATGCAATGTCAGGCATGTCTTCTCAAATCCCTGAATGGTGCACAGGTCATATCTGCAAGTGATGTGTTCAATGCACTATCCATTTTAAGAACGTTATAGGTTGGACTCTTTTCATCTGTTAATTAAAATACAGAATATAATCACAGCTAGATTTTTAAAAGCTATATTCTTTATATGTGGACATTACTTTCTCATTGTAAATTATGATTCCTATTCTTAAAATCCACATTTATGACTGCATTTCTTGAAACTTAAAAGATTAATGATATATATGTATAACTAACTAGTCTATGACTAGTCGGTTTGCCTTTTTCACAAGTGATTACAATGCTGAATACCAACTGTCAATGGCTAAAATTACAACCTTTTTAAAATCATTCTAATTTTCAGAAATTAACCCCATATTGAAAAACACCAAAATTCTTTTCAAATCCTACATAAAAACTTACCAAAATATTCCCGAACAACCATCACATACAAATGGAAGAAAATCTAAAATTGGAGAAAAATATGGTAGGTACTGGTCAGTATCTGATTTTGACTTAGCTTTCTTAAGCAAAAAGAATCTACTGGCCAATTCTGTAAGAAAATTTTCTTTCAACTGTCCCTGTGTAGCAAGTAACCCTGTAATCTCCATTAAACAAAATCTACCAAATTTTCAACTCTAGGAAAAAGTGGCTGAACCAACAGGAGGCAGACATCACTCATATTAACTTTGTAAAATCAAAAAACAAAAACAAAAACAAACAAACAAAAAAAACCACTTTTTTTGGTGGTATTTTTCTTTTGTGTTTTGTATCCGAGATTTACTGGGTGTTGTTTTTGAGGACCATATACTACAGAGTCTCCATTTGGCATAAAAAATAAAATAAAAAATTCTGGGTTTTAATTCTGACTCCACTTAACATCAATCTAGCAATATTAAGTAGATTAACTAATAAGAAAGCCATGGATATACATGATGTAGATTATGTAAGTCTCATCTATCTATCTATGCATATGTGTATCAATCTGATCTATATCTATCATACCTTACTAGTTATTTTGTCCTAATGCTGTCTATACACACGTTTTGGAAAGTTCATGAAAGTATCGATTCTCAGATTTGGAAACTAATTTAATTATTAGCTTTATCTAATGATAAAGATAATCAATCACTTTTTGTGGGTTTATTTTTTGTTTGACACAAAGTTTCAAATGGCCCAGGCTGGCTTCAAAACTCCTGATCCCCTGGCCCCCCTTTTCAGACTCTACAGTGATGGAATTACAGGTGTGAGCCACCATTCCCGACTTAATGACTTTCTAAATTGACTATATCTTAAACATTAAATTATAGCAAGTAGTCACATGAAGCTAGATATACCAATCATACTACTTTCACAATGAAAACCAGAGGATACAGCTCAGTACCCTTTAGAGAAAACTAATAGTCTAGAAAAGACACCACCCTATAGGGTATCTTAGTCCAACACGCAAAGAGGTTGTATGTAAACAAAAGGAAGCCTCGAGGTAATCATGCTTTCAGACTAAGGGCCTGAATAATGTTTCCCTCGACTGAGAAGTGCCTGATGAGCTACCACTATTGTTAGTAAATAAAGCACGATGCTGCGAGCTTCAATTTGATACCAAGAAATTAAAGATACATATGTCAATATGAGAAACTGAAACATAATAATCTGCAAAATTTTGTATCTATTTTTAGATTTATTTATTTCGTGAGTGTGTGTGTTTTTGTGCTTTGACACACACGTGGAGGTCAGAGGATAACTTCTTAAGACTCAGTTCTGTATTTCCATCATGTTTTTGAGGCAGGATCTCTCTTGTTACTCGGGCCAGTGCCCTCTGCATATATGAGCCCTGTTCTACTGGTCCTGCTCCTGTCTACCAGAGAACTTGTTACACACCGAGCCATCTCACTGGCCCATTATGCCAGTTTTCTCCTTGAAAAACCGGGCATGTTTGCGATTTTGAGACTTAAGAGTGATCAAGCATATATTATATGCCATTCAAGGAAGCCCAAGACGAAGAGTTATGATCAAGATAATTTCCTAGTATCTGATATCCCCACTTAATTTTAACCCTTTTCAACTATCCAAAAAAGACAGATCTCAACTTAATTAACATGAAAGATACGTAAAACTGGAAAGGATAAACTGTATCGCAGATAGTAGACATTTTTAGACATAAATCAGCCTGACCAGATGTACAAAACGTAACAGTATAACCCAGATGGCTAAGTTTCCATAGGAAAATACCATGAGAAAACAAGTTTCGACCTGCTTAGTGGTTCATAACTAGTCAATGGTAAGGGACATATCGAAGTAACAATGAATTAAGCCACCTGTCCTGTTGTCTTTGCTTACTACAGGCTTCACACTGAATCCAGGCCAAATCTAAGAGTTGGATTCAGAAACTTGCTACAAATTGACTGAAGCTGCAGCGGGATGAAGCTCTACAAAAACATCAGAGTGCAGTTCACTCGGCAAAGGCTGTGCTGTCTGTGAGTCTAAGGCTTGAAGAACTTGCCGGCTACAGGAATATAACACCTACCACCAGGGTCTATGTTTATGACGGGGTCTCTGTTCAATGGAGAGACCACCACTATATTATTTATTAAACCTTTCTAAGGCAGTTTACTAATCTGCCACTAACCACTTAAGTGAATCCGGCACCAAAATCAACGCTCTGTTTGTTCAAACAGTGATGATTTAAACAATTATTGAGTGGGAGAGTGCCTAAGGACCCGCTGGAATAGTTTGAGGGTCAGAAACCCCGAGACTTCTAAAAGCCCGCGAACAGTTAAAAACTGATGCTGTTCAACTCATTCGTCTGAAGAAAACAAAACAAAACAAAACAAAACAAAAAAGCCTGAGGCAGTGGATGCGCCCGGGCCGCAGTGGTAAGGACAGAGGGGAACTGCAGCCCTGATCTACGCCCTTTTGGGCCCCAGGCTTCTTGTGCAAAGCGACCTGGAAGCCCCGAGAAGTCTGCAAGGTCTGCTTTTAGGACCTGGGTGGAAACCCAGGGGGCCACATG
>CABHPQ010123910.1:0-11903 GCA_902168405.1 Peromyscus aztecus
GGGAAGCTGCAAGCAATGTGTTACTTCCGGTAGCTGGAGTTGAAGGAGGAGGAGAAGGAGGAGGCAGAGAAGGACGAAGGGTGAGGACTGCTGAGAAGGAGTCCCAGGTGCATTTTACCTGCATTCTGTTGGGATGGGGAAAGACCCGTGAGCGACGGTCAAAGGTCTGTCCCACGTGGTAAGGCGGGAAACGCCGCTGCCGGTACGGAGGGCGATACTGGGGGCGGCGCAGCTGATTCCTGGCCCCAGAGAACTGCCCATCTGTGGCAGGGGGCTCAAATCCTTCACTGCTGCCGCTCCCTTCCTCCTCCTCCTCCCCAGCGTACTAGCGAAGCAAAGAAACAGAGTTTCAGAAGAAGTTACAGCCAGGCAAGAACCAAAGAATACCACTTAGGATGGCTATCACCAGGAAACACCCACAACGCCCAGAGCAGTGACCGTTCATTGTGCAGACACAAGTCACGTAGATCAAGTGATTGCCTGGGATAAACTACATGGAGATTAAAATAGATCTATGCAGATAACATACCGAGCAGCAGAAAAGCAAGAGCAATCAATCTATTACCAAATCTAATGGCACTGAATTAAAACAGCAGTGTTAACAGTAGGTTCCTTTCAATGTGTCTCCCAAATTTATCCCAGCAGGGAAAGTCAAGAACTGTCAAGAAAAAAAAACTTTATGATGCCATCAGTAGATTTGACCTAGGCAGTATGCTTCCTAGGGCAACAAAGAAAAAAGCACTCCCAAAACTCCACTAAGGTGTTCATCTCTCACCAACTTCTTGGATACAACGGCATGCAGTCTCTCAAAAGAACAAACACAACTCAAAGACTCCCACTATCTTCTATTAAACCATACAGCAAAGACTTGTAATGGTACAGTTAAATGCCAGTCTGCTCTCCCAATTTGCACAGAATTTTCAATTGAAATGTTTTATCACTATGTGCTAAGTTATTTTAAATTAAATATTGTAAACCCTTCCCTTTGAACGGCTAGAAATAAGCTTTAACTGTATTTTAATAGCAGTAAATCCTAATACTAACCATTTCTAAATATAGAACTTAGAAGGAGATTACTCATTTTTCCTATTTTTTTAACAAATTAAACTAACAAACATTCAAGGATTTATTATTACAAATCTCACTTAAGCCAGTCTTAAAAAGAAATACCTGTAGTTCCTTTAAGGTGAATTGAAAACTAATAAGCTCATGACCAGTCTCTCTTAGAGGATGGGTTTAAAGCTTCAGAGCCTCCACACCAAACACACATGCCCAACTAAACTCCCCACAGAACTGGTTTGTTCTAACTTCACAAACCAACAGCACACTGTTCTCTGAGGTACCAGGGGTTAACTCAAAGGCCCATCCACGTCAGGTAAGCGCTCTACCACTTAACTATATCCCAGCCCTTTTTTTACTTTTCATTCTGAGACAGCGTCTCACTAAGTTACTCAAGCTGGCCTTGAACTCACTCTGTAGCCCAAACAGGGCTTGAACTTGCGATCCTCCTGCCTCAGCCTCCCCAGTAGCTGGGATTACAGACCTGCGCCACCAGGCCTGGCTCATTCTACTCTTTATAAAACCTGTATGAATAAATGATTCACAGTTATGTAAAGACATACTTTGCATAGAAAATATTCACCACATAAATTTCTGCAGGCGTATCTCTTAAGTTCACACAGCCAAATCTTCCATAAAGATCTTTATGAGGCAATCACAATGGCACCACCATTGCAGACTATACTCAAGTCAGGACAATAAAGACCTCCACATAGACAAACTATGTATTTTTTTTCCAGCTCTTGGAGGGAAAAATCTTTAGGAAAAAATTTTACCTAAGATTTTCTACCACTTTTACTTTTGAATTGACCTATACAAACTGATCACAGAGATCTGGGACATGAACAAACTTGAGTTAACATCCCCAGAGTAAACTGCCCATCCCTACCCCTACCCCCTCAAACATTAAGTGGTATCTGTGTACATGCATGTGGAGGCTAGAATTGGACACTGGGTGTCTTGTTTCTCAATCACTCTCCACTGTATTTTCTGAGACAGGGTCTGTCACTGAACATGCAGCTCATGAGTTCAGCTAGGCTAGCTGGATGATGAGCTACAGGGATCCACTTGTCTCTCCCCCAGCACCTGGGCTTACACACATCTCCAACAGTACTCAGCAGGTGCTGAAATCGGGTCTTCATGTTTGTATGGCAGGCACTCTGATCCTTCTCCCCAGCCCTTGTGACTTTTTTTTTTTTTCAAAACCAAAAAGAGTAAGAAAAATATAAATAGATAAAATGTAAGGAACGCAATAAAGTCAACATGGGGTGACAGGAACAGAGGGGACAGTTTGGAAAGTGGAAGCACTTAGGAAAAGATGTGCACCTACCAAAATGGAGCCAAGTATTTTCATCCGTAGATTTTTCTTTCCTTTTTTTTTGAGATGAGGTCTCACTACATAGCCCTGGCTAGCCTGGTACTCAAGAGATTATCTGCCTCCCTCAGTGCCCCATGTGTAGAGATTAAAATCCATCATACCTGGCTAATTTGAAGATGTTTCTCTTTGTATGACACAAGCAACTTCCACACTGTGCTCACAGAGTACCCTGACATACATACATGGCGCTGGCACCAGGCTTTACTTCCACAAACATCAGAAATATAGACTATTATATTACCATACCTTCTGAATTCAAATCTAGCAAGGTCCTCACGATCACAACTGGGTTCATTATGTTTACCTTGAGAATATTCCAGTCAGCTTCACCTGAAAATGCTTTCACCTGGACTGAGACTAACTGAAAGAACTAAAAATCAGTAATCAGTCACCTCTTCTTAACTTTGAAATAAGAGCAAAAGGCTTTCCTACATAAAGTAGCCCCTTCACTGAGGCAAGTCGCTCAGCACTTCTGCAGGGAACATGCACAGTGATTCCCAAGATATCCCTGACTCTTGCTTGCCAACCAAATGCAGACTTCCTTAGAGGCCAGCTGTCTCAGCACCAAGGCAGAAACAGGTTGCACAGCTGTGATAGGAACCCCAATCCTGGTGCCAGTGGATACCACACAATGAGGATCTGGCCAAAGAGAAGCTTTTGGACATCTTGGCACCTTAGTTAAATCTTCTAGTTACAAGGTACTTGAATGTCTGTTACTTGCCACCAATCCATCCTAAATGATACAACTTCTGACTGTCAAGTTTCCAATAGGACAGTTAGTTATGAGTAAAATCTGGGCACTAAAAATTCCCCTTCAAAAATAATCCTGTCTCTTTATCTACAGGACATGGCACCTTCGGATATGGTATTTATCTGTTCCTATGTTCATTCAGTTTTCAACATGAGATTATTTGCAATCAATGGTTAGGGACAGACAACATACATTACGGGGAGGTCCACGGCGTCTGCCATAGTAGCCGCGTCTGTAGCGGCGCCGATCAGCAGCATAACGACTCCCTTCTACAGGAACTCCATCTGGACCAGTCACATTTGCTGCTTCAGCACCCTGAGGAAGAAAACAGAAGGGCTCTAATTTTCAAAGAAACCAAGTAACTTCCTCCAGCAACAGACAACTTTTGTGTTAAGAACTCCTACTATGATTCTAAAAACACTGTTTTTAACCACCTCAATAAGAGTGTCTAGCCTCCAGAACCACACACCTATAGCTTGAGAAGCCCCGCCCCCTTGTCTGGTCAGTCAAGTTTAGAACAGTGCATATTTTTTAGAACATGAATGAATGACTACAACACACTTCAACGGAAGAGAGCAGAAATACAATGAAACGTACTACCATGTGCTAAAACCTGTGGTACCCTGAGATACCACCGGAATCCTGGTTGGTTGGCTCCAGCTGCTCTGACCATCCCTGAGTTATTACTTAGTTGGAAACATCTCTGAGCTTTGCAGAAACAGAAGAAAAGGCCCTGACATAGGAACAGTCTCTACACACAGTCCTCCTTTAGACCTTCTTATTATATTCTTGACAATGACTAAGAGCCCTTTTTTCTACTCCTAGGTGCTAGGGACGGAAGCTAAGGACAAGCATGCTAGGCACAAGTTTTCTAAAACTGAGCTATATATTCCCAGGCACCACACCACCTAATTCATCTGCAACAAACCTGTACAGAAAAGCCCCATTTCTTGGAGATACAGGATATTCTAGGGATCAGGAAACTTCAACCTGCCCCATCTGGGACCTCAATCACTTATTCTTTACTATGTAACTAGGTACAGAGGTACATACTTATTTGGCCAGTGTGAATCTTCGCTATCAAGCCCTGGGGTTTCCCAAAGTCATCTTGCATACCTGTTTGGACCCTAAATTCTGGTGAGCATGAGCTCAGAGCCAAGAACACCTACTGGGAAGCTTTGTCTCCTAGGTCCCTTAGAGCAACTATACAAGTAAGAGGCTGTGTACACTATCCAGGAGGCTGCTGTCTGCAGCCATTGCAGGATCCACCGGGAGAGGAACCAGGTTGGCTTAATTGGTTGCAGTCAACACTTTTTTGGCAGGGAGGTGGGAGGGGTGTACTTCTGAAGCAGAGGTTTTAATGTACAGCATAGGCTGGCCTTGTGTCTTGCAACATTCCTCCTCCCTCAATCTTTCTGGGATCACAGGAAGGTACCACCATGTCTGGTTTCTGTGGTGCTGGGATTGAACCATGGGTTGCATGCATGCTAAGCAAGCATTACCAAACAGGCTACATGCCTGGCCCAAGACAGTTTGGGGTCCAAAATAAAATGTATCTTAGACTTTGAGAAACTAGCATTTATTCCAGAGTTCCTTTAAGTATACAGCATGCTGAATATTTATAGTGGCATCCAGTAAAAACATTTCTGCCTCCAATTCCTTCTATCACAAAAAACTTAAATAATATTTCACTGAGGCTGAAAAGCCACTTACTATACAATAAAATTATGTGTCAGCACACTCTTACACTACCAGCTTCTCACCTTTTCTCCTTCAACCACATCAAACTCTACCGTTTCTCCATCTCCCACACTGCGCAGATACTTGCGTGGATTATTCTTCTTGATGGCGGTCTGTCAAAGAAACAGAGAACTCCATTGGAGGCGTATTCCAATACTGAAATGCATTCATCAATTTCATGATAGCCGGAATACCCTATCTGTATTTAACTTAAACAAACAAACAAAAAACCCATTCTTCCATTACCCTGCATCTCCAAACAACACTCTACACCACAGAGAACATTTCTTTCTTGGTTTCTGGGATACTTCAAAATGTATCCCAGTAGGTGGATGGATTAAAGAGATATAGTCAGTCAAGACACTGAATCAGTTACATCAAGCCAAGAGGCTCCTGAGGTTGTTCTGTCTATGGCTCCTTCCACAAGGGCAAAAATGCCTACATGAGACCTTACACAGACACAGAAGCATGCTTTGGGTACAGAGGGTTTATACACGAGACACTTTCAGCCTCAAATGCTTTTTTAAATGGGAGTGGCAGACTGGAGTGATGGCTCAGTCATTATGCGTACATACTGCTCTTGCAAGGACTTGAATTGGGCTCCCACACTCACAGTATGTGGAAGATAACCGCCTGCCACTCAGAAGATCTGGTGACTCTTCTGGTCTCTGTGGTGATATACTGTGTACCCTAATAAACTTGCCTGAGGATCAGAGGACAGAGTCAGCCACTAGATTAGACATAGATGTCAGGCATTAGTGGCACACACCCTTAATCCTATCATTTGAGAGGCAGAGATCCTCTGGATCTCTGTGAGTTCAAGGCCACACTGGAAACAGAGCCAGGCAGTGGTGGCACACACGCCTTTAATCCCAGGAAGTGATGTCTGGGAAGGAAAGGCATATAACGGGTGTGAGGAAACAGGAACTCACTCTCTTTAGGCTGAGAATTTCATAGAGGTAAGAACTAGTGGCTGGCTGTTCTGCTTCTCTGATCTTTCAGCTTTTACCCTGATATCTGGCTCTGGATTTATTAAAAACCATCTAAGATTCCAACAACAGTCTCCACTGGCATTGCACTCATGTGCACATAGCTACTACCCCTCCATACACATAAATAAAAATAAAAGGTGAAATAAAAAGGAATTTAAAAGAAATGTTTGTGTGGCTGGATACAGTGATACATGCCTGTAATGCCAGCATTTGGGAGGTAGAAGTAGTAGGATCAGGACTTCAATACTAGATTCTTTCTCAAAAATAAAGATTGGCTTGGTGGCTCATGTTTGAAATTATCAACACTTGGGAAGATGAGTCAAAAGGACTATTATGATCTTGAGGCCAGCCTGGGCAACAGGGAATTTAAGACCAGTTTAGACACAAAGAAATTGCCTCACAAAGGTAAATGAACAAAAATGAGTGATTAAAAAAAAAGAATACAATATCAATGAGATAAATATTTATGACCCTATATACTATGATAATATAATGAATAAACAAATCATTTCAGGAAAGATAACACACAAGTGTAATCTGGTCTTTATGGATGAGGAGACATGAGGCCGACAGTTGACTTTGGAGCTAGCAGGCTCAAATGGAAGAGATTCGTATCCCTTCACTGTATCTGTGAGTTCTTAACATTCCCCACCTCACATGCCAGTAGAAAACTTGAAGAAGATACCACTCTACATCAGACATCTGCACCTACATCGTCTGCTTAAGAAAAGCACCTTTCTCTTTTTCAAACACAGGGAAAGAAGAATCCTCAACAAATTTCCACTTCCCTGGCTGGCATCTCTAAACAGTTAAAGGGCTGGGGAGTTTCTATGGAACTAGGTCAACCTTATTTTATAAAGCGATTAGATGTGTATGTAATCCAGCCTTCCTTTACTCTGAGTAGGAGGGAGAAGAGAGGGGGAAAAGTGAGCCAATAGGGCAGAGACCTCACCCTCTCCAGGAGGAGGCAGCTCTGGACAGGATGTATGCACACACAACATGAACATTTAGCCATTCCAAAAAACAGCCCCTCCCTGCCGGCTCTTCCCTTTTTCCTGTTAAACTGGGCAGGCCTCAACACACTGAGGTGACTCACCACACAACCTCATGGGGCTGGAATCGGGTCATTAGCTCACAGGCTAGGAGGCCATCACCAGCATGGAAACCCCTTTCTCCCAGCAGTCACTGAACAGGGCACTTCTCCCAAAGGCCATTAACCTCCAGATGTTACAATCAACACTTCCTTTTCAGTCTGTTAGGACTTCTCTCAACAAATCCACTCCGACTATCTAGATACTACAGAAATGTATCCCACAGGGCAGACGTGGAGGATAGAAAATACAACTGTAGGTTTTTATATGTGGCTATCTCCAACTGCCAAACTCCAGCCCAACACATAAACCCAAACACTAGGGGACAAGTGCAGCACGCGAGCCCTTACAGGCCAGTGTGCCGCCGTCACGCTCTCAACACTGAAAATGGCATGCCTCTCTCAGACGGAATATACAAAAGCAACAGCTAGAATGGGTGTGACTTCTCCTAACCTATTTTATAAAGCAAACAATCCAGGATAATAATAAAGAACATCTGAGGACTGAGACATATGAAGCAGAGTTCCACAACACTCACTTGCTCAATTTCTTTCAGACAGAAGGGAACTGGAGGGGGTTGAGGGGTGGGTGGTCTTTGGAGCTGGACATGTACTGGACATTTCTCAGTCAACAGGAGGGAGAATTGTCTAAGCACAGGAAGCTTTTTCATGTCTGAGACACACACATCTAACCTTCTGCTTGTGGGTACCGTTCACAAGACAAAGGAGTTTTATCCAACACCAGATCAGGCAAAAGCCAGGTTGGCTCTAGCCAGGCAACCAAGAGAACCACAGCATCAAGCCAGTGAGAAACTGACATGGAAGCAGTTGTTTAACTAAATACGACTTCATTCAAACTTGAAAAGAAACCACCCAAATGCTTGAAAACAGTTAATATGATGGGACAATGGAAGGTTTATCTGCCACTCTTAATAATGTTGAACTGAGCTCTCATTCCAAAAACAAAAACAAAAACCCAAAGGAGTTCCAGACTGCACTCATTTGTAGAACTCGTACAACCAATGTAAGTATCACTGCTAGAATCCCTCTTACCTGGTGTACAAACACATCTTCTTTGGTGTCATTTCTGTTGGGAGGCAGAAAAGAAAAGAACAACTCAAAATTAAAGGTTCTGAACATTCAGAGAAGCTTCAAAGAACCAATGTACTGAGCTGAGATCTCAAGACCTAAAAAACACAACCTTTTAAATAGTTTGTCTTTTCAAAACAGATGCCTAGAACCAATACCCATAGCCCTCATCTCTCCCAGATGCCCCCTTCACTGCTCTACATTGCATCGCAGAGATCCAAGCATTGGATTCCCCACACAGAAACATCCCTTTGCTCTCATGTCTTTCTCAATCACATGCTGTGTAATCAGAGCCCTAAATTTCCCTCCCTGCAAAAGTAAGACAGTCAAAAGGACAGGGCACAGCTGTGAACTAGGCTCTCCTTACACTGAAACTTAAAACAGCCCTCCAAACACCCCACCCTAACCTCCACCCCACCCAGACAGATAAGGAAGGAAACTGGAGGAATTGGTTTTAAAAAGCAAGGAAATCACCAACACCCTGTAAAATACATCCCCATGTCTCCCAGCAGCCTGTGGTTACCTTCATTCCTGTGTGGTCACAAGTCACCATGGTTTAAACACTGGCTTCCTCACAGGACTTGGACCAAACCAGGGCTGGACTTTCAGCCCCAGCTCAGTTACTCTCTAGTGTGTGACCTTAAGGAAAGCTGCTTAACCAGGCTCTCTTTTCTCCATCTGTGAAACTATGGATAAGGACTACCTAAAGCTCTCCCCACTTGCCTTCATTCAGTCTTCATCTCTGTTCTCTTCTAAAGGCTAGGGTGTATGAACGTTTTTAAATGTCTTAATATAAATAATGATCAACAGCTTAGAAATGAGACTATTTACTGTGCTTACAAATCTCAAAATGTATATATAGCCTATTAATAAAGTAGGACAATGGACTTGTAACTGCCATTGCTACAAGGTAGGTACAAGAAACACAGACACATACCGATTTATAAATCCATATCCATTTCTGACGTTGAACCATTTGACAGTGCCAAGGACTTTGGTGGCTAAAACAGGATTAAGCAGATATGTTAGCACCTGACCTACAAAGAGATAAAGCTCATATCACTAAGGTCCTGATACCATTACACAAAGCCAAAACACCCTTGAGTAAACCATTAATGGCTTAACTCCTTCCCTGCCCTCCCCCCACCACCACCACCAAATGGGTAAGAATGTGGAGCTGTGATTATCACGCAGTACTTTTTACCGAGGCCTCAAGGGGTGGTCACATGCCTGGACAATTCTGCGGTAATTAAAATTGAGAAAGGTGGTTGAGGGAACGTGCTAGTCAAGACTCAGTTCTAAGGCAGAGGCAGCTGCACAGGCCTAAACACCCAGCACTTGGGAAGTGAAAGCAGGAAGATCAGGGGTCCAAAGCCAATGTGGGCTGCCTAAGACCATCCTTAAAAAACAAAATTTAAAACACAAAAGCCCCAGGAAGTTGCCAGGGCTGGGGACTTGCTCAGCTCAGTAGCAGAGCACTTAGAAGAGGCAACAGGTGTGATCCTCAGCACAAAACCAAATCAACAACTAGAAAAAAAGAGAAACATTCCAGTTATTCACCCACAGACATTTCCTATGTGCAAAGGAAGAGCCACAGAGAAAGCACAGATAGCTGGGCCATCTTATCCTTTTCATACTTTGAAATACTAGGCAAACTTTAATAAGCAACACAGGAGCTCCTTCTTAGTAACCAACCTACAAGGATATAAAGAAACTTGTCTGGTGGCCAAATGAGGGCTGGTCACCAGTCCAGAGTAATAACAGAACCGATGCTGGCTCACCCCAGCTCTGTACTTACCATCTCCAACACAACAGGCCCTTTTCACACCAAGGTCTTTCACCTTGCTAAGAAGGTGTCCTGGCATCTCTAGAGTCACTATTCTGTCACGGGCAGGATGATTTCTCTACAATGCCTCACTTGAGAATTCATCAAGAAAAACCATCTAAATTCCGTAGATACCCATTAATCTTACACTATTCCAAATACACTGCTGGAGTCAATGGTGAATGTCAAATTTAGTAAACTCTAGGAGATAGATCTAAATCCAGGAAATGCACAAGACAATCAAGTCAGAAAGAATACCTGGCAAGGCTACACTTTTTTAAAAAAGGAAAAGTTTAGGGGTGGAAGGTACAGATCCAGGCTGCCTCGCTGAGAGATGATGCTGTTCTGAGTGAGGGACAAGGAGAGGCTTGCAAAAGCATCTGAGCTTTCTCTGAATGGCTATTCAGCCTTTAGCTGAAAAACCAATCTAATTTTGAGCTTCAGAGCAAAGGGGAAAAACTGACGTTTTCAGATGTCACCAGACAGAAGAGGTCAGGTTTGGATAAACAGTATATGACCTCTATGCCTGGGTTCTACATCGGAGGATTCTGTGTTTCTTTCAAAACCTCTGGACCTACAGATACACTCACGGAGTCAAACTGATAGAAGGGCAACACTAAGCTGAGTGGTGGTACACACCTGTAATAATCCTAGCCCTTGAGAGGTGGAGGCAGGATGATAAAGAGTTAAAAGTTCTCCTCTGCTACAGAGTGAGTGAGGCCAAGGCCAGCTTGGGCTACTTCATGAGAGCAGCCTGGAAAAATAAAGTATCAGTGCAAAACCAAAAGACATACACAAGGAAGGCGGGGGCAAAGGTAACGATAACACCACAAGGGGAAAGATGAGAAAGATCCTCAAGTCTGTTTTCAAGGTTGAAGGTGTTTTTTACTTCTCAAAGTAGTTTAAAAAGCACTAATTCAGCTGAGCAGTTGTGGCTCACGCCTTTAATCCCAGCACTTGGGAGGAAGAGGTACGTGGGTCTCCGTGAGTTGGAAACCAACCTGGTCTACACACTGAGACTGTCTCAAAAGAAAACAAACCAACAAAAACTAATTCTCCAAATATTTTCAAGGACTTACTATAACCAAACAAATTCACTCACACTTGATTACTACAAACATATTCAAGTACACAACAAGGCGCTGGTGGAGTTCCCCCATCTAGTTCTTTTTACTCATGTAAACTGTTTTCCCTAAAAGACTACGTGGTATAAACCAAAGTTGAGGCCCCTCTGCAAAAACCAGAATGAGAGCATCCAAGAACAGATATCCATTTCAGTCAGCACCGGGTCCAGAACATTTTGGGTATCCATGTGTCTGCTTGGCACAGGAGACGGCAGACCACACTGGACAAAGACAAACAGTACTCAAGTGTCAGGTGCAAGGCTTGCCCTTCGTTTTCAGAGTCTGGACTTCTGAGGGGCAGGATGACAGACATCAGAGTCGCCACCAGGTTATCTGGCAGAAACAGAATTAACTGTTGGAGATTGCGGAAATTAACCTTCATTTATCGGCTCCCTCCATCTCCAAAGACATTATCTACTAGAAGTGCAAGGCTCAAGTGAAAACCTGTAGGATTCCATCTTTCCCTCAGTAAGGTATCATTAAGAACCTGCTTTGGTTAGCAACACGGGGTTCTATCTTTCATTTTGTGTGGAAGTGATCACAGCAGAATCTGGTGGAAAGTACCACAATGCAACACTCACAAGACCTTAAAGGAACTTTTTAGTGAGGATAGGGACGAAAAAAAGTACGCAATTTGGCAGGAACTGAGTTTTTAAAGCCTTGGAAAAACAAGAACCGAAGGACTGTCGAGAGTTGGGAACACAGAATGGTGTTCTGTTTCTTCCACTTATCCCTCGGCTTTCTTGCTAAAAGGGGAGGAAGCATGGAGGGCAGACGAGCCCAACTGGCCCCACCCAGAAACAGTGCACACTACTGAAGCATCCCACACCATCTGTTAACTTTCCTGTTTCCGAG